>JAUZND010036947.1:0-21806 GCA_034780555.1 Coelogynopora nodosa
ATTAGCCTGGTAAAGTTAGGAAAAGTCATGGAGTATGGAGGTTCAACTCCGTATAATAAATATTTTACAATAAAAAATATATTGCTAAGAAGTCAATTGACTCGTCCCGTAATTCTAGTGTTAATTACTATACAACTTTTTAGGAATTTGTAAATATGTATATAGTGCACATAGCCACGAATTAAAAATTATGTGTTCTTATAAAAATATAAATTTATGATATATAAAATGGTGAAATAAGGTATAGTAGAATAAAACTAAATATATTTTTGTAGAGCGCTTTCAACCTTTATCAATCTTAATGATCAGTCTTTATCAATACTATACAATAAAAACAATTACTTGAATAGTTTTAAGCAAAATATTTAACAAATTTTAAATTTATAAATATTTGGAAGGCTAACATTTTTCCGTTATATGTTAAATCATTACATCATGGTAGTTAATAATACTGACAAATCGAATAACTAATATTAATGAATAATATATTTTAAAACAGTCAATTAAAGAAGTAATAAACAAATTGCATGGTATAAATATGTAACAAAATGATTGTGTCTTTCATTCATTCCCGTTGGATGTAAGGTCTTCAATCGGGCCATATATAGTAAGTATTCATAAAATAGTCGGTCATCAACACTCCAGTTTTTAGTAGTATTAAGGGTGGTAATTGTATATAATATCCAGTATGATTGTTTCTTTTAAAATGATCAGCAGTTTCTATATTTTTGTTAATTCCTAATTTTCTTTGTTTAATATTATCACTACGTTGGGCCGCTAATTTACCCACCGTACCACTGATCTTCCAATGTGTCCTATATTCACTTCTTTACAATCGTTGCATGTAATTGCTTAAATGCAGTTTGTTGTACTGCAATTACCTCCATATTTAATATTAATAGACTTTCCTGTTGTCTTCTGTAAATGTTTCGCAAGCTTTATATATTGGTCGATTGTAACATTTATGATTTTCAATTGCTAGGTTATTTGTTTTATTACTTTTAGAATTAAATTGATACATTTTAATAAAATATAAATATATATCATCCTAAAGTTACGCCTTTATCAAATATAATAAGTGACAACTATTACAACATTCTTGAAAATACCGAAGCTAACAATATCTTTCTGGACAGAGACAGCAATATTAGCATTTAAACAAGGTACAAATCTTAGATTAAAACTCATACATACTCAATTTAATTATAAAAGTAATAAAACAAATAAATAACAGTTTTACTAACGGAATAACAGGAAAATACGTTAACCCTTAAGCTGCCAAAATGGCTATTCCAGCCAAAACCAATTCGATTAGTGAATTGTAATAATCGCTTTATCGATTGATTAATTTCCTTTTGTGACTTTCTCTGTATAAATGTGTTGCGTCAGTAACTCAATAAATTCGTTCAAAATTAATGTGCAAGACATACTCAGTCTGCACAAGAGTTCTTCGGTGGCTATTGATACACATGCAAAACATATTAGACGCTACAGGTGTCAATATATCAACACTTTACCCATTAGTGCATCCATAATGGACAGGACCCGGTGATCGCAAAGGTCGCCGATACATATGCGTCTACGATTAGCCAAAAAGCTCCTCGCATTTCCCTATATGTTAGGAACCGAATCGCGAATCCCGTTAGCCGAGAAAAACATCAGCCACCACAAATCAATCGGAGTGTTCCACCTCAACTAACCACAAGGTACAATAGATGCGCCCTTTGTGTTCAAACAGGCTAATAGAGCTCGCATATTATAATGTATCACGTGTCACACATTCGTATGTAAGCCACATGCAATTGAAATTACATATCATTGTGTTTAATGCCATAATCAATAGTTTCTAACTAGAAAACATTTGTATATGTAAAGCCTATTTTCATAAGTTAGCTAGCTATAACTATACTTATACACTTATTACACATTTTAGCTGCACAACAATTATAAAAATAGTTTTTATATGATTTACTAAACCTGTTTACTTAAAATAAACATTTTGCAAGATGTAAACTCAACGTAATAAATTGTGGCTAAAATAGCCAACTTGGCAGGTAACGCAGAGTAGTTTTTGATGACAGATTAAGGGTTAACATTAAATATGTGCGAGGTAATTGTAGTACAACGCATTTACGTAATGATGTTATAGGGCTACATAACAATAAATAAATTAATAAGTTAAATAAGTTAATATATGACAAACTGGGAGATCATTGGCGGATAGATTAGCGGGCCACCGTCGTGATATTAGACAAAACAAATTAGGAATTAACAAAAATATAGAAACTGCTGAGCATTTTAAAAGAAGCAATTATACTTGAATATACAATTAACATCCCGATTAAAGACCTTACATGTAACGGGAATGAATTAAAGACACAATTATTTTGTAAAAAATGTATACAATCTAATTTGTTTATTACTTCTTTTATTGACTGTTTTAGACTATAGTATTGATTAATATTATTTATTTGATTTGTAAGTATTATTAACTATACCATGATTTAATTATTTACCATATAACGGGAACAAAGTTTGCATCCCAAATATTTATAAATTTCAAATTTGTAAAATATTCTGCTTTAAATTATTCAAAACATTTTTTTATTGTGTGGTATTGATAAAGACCGAAAGGTTGAAAGCGCTCTACAAAAATAAATTTTGTTTTATTCTACTACACCTTATTTTCATCATATATACATTTCATATAACGTATGTGCTAAAAGTAATCTATTCTTATGATAGCTATAATATACATATACAAGTTCAAAAACAATGCTATTTTTATATCTGAAGCGCACTCATCGTACACATTTATTACATTCATTTTTGTAATTTGAAATAAATCACAGCATACGTTATCAACATATACATTATCAATAGACCAATGCCACATTGTCATAAACCTTACATTTAACTTCTGCACACTTCTAAGTGTCGCTAACTTTAAGTTGTAACATAAAGCGATTATATTCGGTGAAAATATGATTTTGCACGATTTATAAGCACAAAGCACAACTAAAAAATAATTAAATGACCTCATAGTTGTAATATAATATTAAGTATCACCTGAATCGGATAATTTAAAAAAATATATAACTATACATTGTTTTGAAAACTGAAAATGACGGAGACCTATCATTTGTTTCTTACATATGTACAATACGTTATGCTCAATGTTAGAAACAACCTGCATTTCAGTTGACAACTTGAGGTTCATTTTGAGGCCTACAACAAACTACTCGAGTAGGACATTATTATCATGACCAGGCGTGTATGAGTACCAAATTGACATGTTCTTACAATAACTACATAAGATCAGATTCAGGATTTCTCGGTAAGGGGGCGCTATGTAACATACAATCTTCAGCCACCTCTATAAGGTTTCTTAATGTCTTGACCATCCATGGGCTTGTAACATATTCCAAGCATAATTAGAGTATCAAAGTGTTATCCTAGCCACGGACAAGGACTTATATGACAAATCCTCAACTGAGTAAACTGAATAAATCCTAAAACGATTTATGTAAGATTTATTTATATATTATTATTATGTTATAAAATAAACAAATAAGTCATGAACAAATTATAAAATCACAACTAAAATGAAATATATGTTTAGTTATAATTATCGCAATTAAATATTCTGTTTTAATTAACTTTATTTTCTTAATGTTTTATTGTAGTGTTTAAACCATGGACACTATTTTATTATGTATATATGTAACGTTACTAGACTGCATTTTACTTGCATTTGTAAACAATTTAGCTCTTTCTATAATGCTAATTCTAAACATGTTAAATGATACTAAATCATTATTGTCTAGTCGTGTTAACTGAAGTCGCAATAATTCGTCAATATGTAAATATTTAAATAACTCGAAATTAATTAAATTAAAAAAATATGGCGGTTTTTATGTCTAATAAAATAAGGAATTTATCCTCTATTATCTTTGTAATGGGTAATGGACCGTGTAGGAAAGGAAATTAAATTAAAAACACTAAACTTCTTTATTTGTTATTGTTTTTTTATGAAACAATTGTCAATGTCGAATCATTTAGAATCAATTCTAGACAAAAATAAGGTTGTGGGCCCACTTAAAATATTAGCTATTCTATTATTACCACATGCGGGCCGCTAATCTATTTCATTACGAAACGTTATTACATAAAACTGATGTTATTTAAATAAATAATTAATTACCATGTGAATATATATATATAGAAATACTTTTTTAAGCCCTTTATATAAATTAAAAAAAAAAATTAAAACATTCTACCAACTTAAAATTAAACTGTGACACTAATATTATAATTTTATATAAACAAAATGTACATACGTTTGTCTTTGTAATGGACACATGCAATTGATTTAATATATATCGTAGCTCAAACAATATGTCGTAACTCAACTGAAACTATATTATGAATTCACTGACAATCAATCCCGAATTTTCATTACATTTCTTGCAATACAAGTTCATTTATTTATACAAACACATCGAGATCAGAAGTGTATTAAGTGTGTCCTTTAATATACAACGCATTGAATCCAAAACAAAAATATTTATATGTGAAAACAAACTTAATTATGTACGTGACATATTTATTCAAAATCAATAATATGTCTACATCTAGGGAAATAATTGTAGTGCAGTTTTTGACATGATTCGCCGCCGTATAATGGAAAAATGGACTGCTTAAACTGTATTAAAGCTAAAGTGCTTACCGATTTGTGAAACGTAAAAGAAAACAATAAATATAATTAGACAAAATTAACACAACAGTCAAGCACAAATACAAATAAAACAACATACGTCCATACATAAAAAGTAATAAAAGGCAGATAAGAATAATATCACTCAATGGACTGGAACATGTAGAAAAGTTCATTCTTCTCAAAACAATGTCTGATAATATATAATCTATAATACTTGAAATACTTTACAAAATCTTCTTAGTACTGAAATATCTTCGTAATATGGAAGACAATCATTATCATGTCAATGTCCTAAGTATAAACAAACACACCTTTCATTGATAACATTTCTTTAAGTGAATCTTTCAGACATGAATGTTGAATTACATTGTTATCAGCTGTACCGAGTAAACTTAATTTAACGGTACTCTGGATAATCAAATTATATAATAATAATAATATATTATAGTAATAATAATGACAAACGGTAATTTTGAATATATATGATACATATTATTTTTTTCAGAATGCAGATTTAGAAAATAATAATTATTTTTTTCATTAAATATATATTTATAGTAAATCTTGGCAGACATCTCTTTTTACATTTCAAGTTACATATCAAAAAGCGTTTTAATTAAAATACATAGTTTATTAATAATTCCTTATTGTTATGCGTAATAATAAAATACAAATACATAAATAAATTAGCACTACATTGCACGGATAAAACTACAGTATCGTATATTTATATATATATATATATATATTTACAGAACTAATGTTATTAAGTCATTAAGGAATTCTAAAAATATTAAATTTTGTTATGAAGTATTTCCATGTACATTTAAAATAATAATAAAATAAATACATAATAATAAAGTACGCACACAATTGTATTGTTCTATTATAATATGCCTTATTCGTTTTTAACTTTACAATTTCACATTTACATTGTATATATCAAACTATATAGACATATGTTGAAGTTCGTTTATTATCTATAAAAGAGAAGTAGAAAGAAGTGTATTAATAAAGTTATACATTCATTGAATGTTGCATATTTAAATAGGAGGAAAAGGTTTATTTTGAAATAGCAACTAAAGATATGTTGTAAATAATTGTTTACACTTTTTAAATTCAGTAAAAAATATAAATAATATGATTTCAATAAGTAGTCCAGGAAGGGAACGATTTAACCTATGTACACTAAAATAAATTTTTATTTTAACGAAATCAATTAATATATTTAGTTTAGTTTAATGTAAGCTATATATTCAAAATCTAAAAAAATCAAAACATTTGAAAACATATATCTAGCTAAATTTACAAATTTTCTTTGTAATAAACAATTAAATAAATACGAGCTGTAATTGCAATATGACAGACGCAATAAGCTTACAGAAAAATAAATGAAATATAACAGAGTAACGTGAATAAAGCAGTACGTAGTAGGGTGAGAGCACCTATGACTACAGATGAAAATGTAATAAGGGAGTTCCGGTCAAGTAATTCATGTCGTGCATATCACGTGGGATGTGGTTTTTTTGGTTAATGCTGTTGAGAGTTGGGATCAGTCTGTTATGCTTGCGGTTTCTTGTACACTTCGCAGATTTGGGCTCACAAGAGGGAGAAGTTTATGTAGAATGTGGTGGTTGTTCTTTGTTAATGTGATGAGCAGTTTATTGTCAGCCTGCTCAATACTTTTTATGAGGTCATATTGGTGCTTGCAATATCCGTACTTGATGCTTGTTTTGATGTAATTTTCTAATCGTTTGCGTTCTTCTTGGTAAGCGAATCCCCACCATGCAGGGCTGGCATACGTGATCTGGCTAATTACCAAGGCATTGTACACTAGGTGCTAGCTGCAGTGCTTTGTCTGTGAGATTTCTACTTTTCAAGAGTTCTATCGCGTAGATGCTTGATGCCGATTTTCTCAAAAGATTTTTGATATGCTGAGTGGCTCTGAGTTTATTATTAACGGAAATGCCCAGGATATTCAGTTCGTTTAATCTACTTAGATTAGTTAGAGGAGATAGTAGGTCATCTTTAGATCTTGGTTTTGGGAAAACTATTTATTTTGTTTTCGTTTCACTTAGCTGCAAGTAATTATTACCCGCACAGGTACGAATGTTTGCTATTTCATTGGACGTTGTGCTCATATTGTGCGATGAAACGATTACATAGGTGTCATCAGCGTATTTAATAATTATATTTCCTGTTGCTGAAGCTTTGAGGGCTGAGGCGACAACAGCGAAGGCGACAGGCCCGAGAGCAGAGCCTTGAATAGCTCCCGAGTTTATGGTGTGGTTACTTGGGATTGTGTCTTCTTGAACCTGGTGGTCTGTGACTGATTACTATTGAATAAGTCGATTAGCCAGTTGTGCATTTCATGATGTGAGTAAATAATTTAGTCACTTGCTATACCTCTCATTTTGTTATGACAAATGTGCATAATTAATCACTAATATGTAACATACTTGAACTTTTCTGTAATTGTTGTAATTGTCACTAAATATTGCTTATCCCATGGCTTTGAACAAATAAAACAGTTTTTATCATTGAAAACGAATTAATATTCGTTATTTCTTTATTTATTAATAATTGATTATGTACAATATATTGCAATACTTGTGTATAGCACTAATTGTATTATCCTTAAACAATGCTTTTGAATGGTACCGCAGACATTATCTTGCAATTTAGCTAATTTTAAACATTCGCTGTCTGGACAAAAGGTATAAATTAGTAGTATGGGAATGTAAACTTAGGTTTTGATGACGTCATTACCTCTCCACCAAAAAAATTAAAAATAATTGTTTTGCTTAGAAGAACGTTTAATAATTATTTGTTATAAAAATTTACCTTAAAAGATATATACGTATAATAAAATATTATTTAAATTGTTCTATTGCATTGTTTATTTCATTTCATATTATTATACTATTTTTACGAATAATTTCTTAGTGAATTAAATAATTTATATTATTAATAGCTTAATAATACCAAATGAAAATACTTTTGTGTACATGAACCACTGATATTTATTTGCGAGTGATGGCACCAACACACAACCATAACCAACATGAGCGAAAAGAAGAATGCATGAACTGTACGATCAAGATGTGACGTAGTATAATAAACTGTATAGATAACGGTGAATTGACGAGTGTAGACGAAAGCATAATATGCACTTGTGCATGTAGAAATTATATTTTTTAAATATAAACTAATATATTACATCCAAATTGGTGACTAACCTATTTCGTTATGAAACAATTATATACATCGAATCATTCAAGAAGTTGCAAGCAAATGTATTTACGCCTACTTTTTCAAATCATGAACCATGCCGAAATGGACATTTCAATATATTTACTACCAACATGCTCACTACGCTCACTTTAAGAAACAGTTATATTAAACTATACATTACAATGTTATTGGCAAAAACTATATAATTAGGACCACTTTTTTCTGTATTAGATAATGTAAGAAAATAATTTTAAAATATTATCCATTTTATTTGTTGCGCCATGCTTACTAACTATTTAGTTGTGATACAACTATGTAAATCAAAGCATTCAATAGATATATGCCAAAACATGTATTTGGGCCAAAGTTTGCGATATTAAACTTTGCAATAAATTGAATTAATGCATATTTTCTATTCTACGATATGTGATACTGGGTTTAGTGAATTGGCTAATTGAGAAGAGAGCGCATTAATACGCCTCATTTGTGGTAAGAGCTGTAATTATAATGTATTTTAGCTCCAATAGTAATTTTCGCCTAGTAATTGAGGGACTGGTTATGACTCTTGGAGTAGATATCATAATTTCCATACTACTATACTTAATTTATAATTTATTATACAAATATTAAATCGGATATTAATAGTAAATGAATATTCGTCAGTACGTCAAAGTATGACAAAGGAATATTGGTACTACCAGTATTGGACTGCTACTTTTAGAAAACAACACTGGACTGTATTGTAAAAGGAATGAATGTCGAAAGAAAGAAAAAAAAAGTGAAAATGTATTAGAAATGTTAACCAGATTTTATATTATAATTTTCAGTAAATATCACAACATAGAATAATTATACACCTCATTGAACTTCAGTTAACGTATTGACAGCTGAAATTTGTATGGTGTAATGTGGAACCACAAACGTACATCAGCAACCGAGGATAAAATAACATTATGTGATAATATACATATATATGTATATACGTATGTACAATATGATTATTATTGATCAATACGTTACTTCAAGCAAAAATAAACGCAATACTATAGGTATGCTAAATTACGTTTAAGACAAACAAAATCTGAATTAAAACATTTATTTTACTACAATTGGCAACACCCATACAGTTAGATCAAGGTCAAACAAACTGAATAATGGGCAACCATTGACAACATCTTAATCAAATAATTAATATACAATACATTGCAATGTCTCATTGCTAACGAAAAATCAGATCAATTTAAAAATGCCCTGGAATTTCATACAAAACAGAGACCGTTAGTTTCCGAAGTGTGTTATAGTTCAGTGTTATTATATTAAAGAGTTGTTATATATTTTATATAATTATTTTAGTCTAACATACATTTTAGTGTACGTATTGTATGTATATGTTGGTAATACGTGTATATCATCCATTATCTTCCTCGTTGAAATTCAGCCTAAACGTGTTATATATGAACCAAATATATTAGGAACATTGCTTAAAGTGTGAAATGACTTTTAAATCAAGTATACATAATCAAACGTGTTTACTGATATAATTATATACATGTGTTAAAATGATTGCCATTTATTAAATAAAAGTGCTAAGCATTTATAGTTTCCACAATGTTTCTGCTAGATTAGTAGTAAAATAATTGTTCTTACTATACGTGTGTTTTGGCCAACTTGTTTATTATTTAAAACTTTGCACTTTTGAGTATGGTCTGCAATAAAAAATTAAAGAATATACAGTTACTAAATAATATATAGAGGACAAATAATATGTGAAGAACACTGAAATATGAATAAAACGTATATTTAATATACGTTATATTATTAAAATAACATAACCATTTTAAGCAATAACATTTAAGTATAATACGTGTAATTAATTTGTTGTATAATATTAATAATCAGTATTCTATTCTCTAACGTTTCTTTCACTTCGAACACTTAACCACCTGCCTTGTTCTAGATACACATTCTTTCGTTTTACAGTTATTCTGTACACCTTGACAAAGTCCAACATGTTGATACTACTTCAATACGATGTAGAACTTATTATTATTTATTTAATGAATATTGTCGCATGCATAACTAACATAAATTCCAACGATTTAAGATAAAGTACACATATTTGACATATATATATATGTATATTAATATATAGTGTGTTAATTGAGTTTCCCACGAACACCATCCACCGCACCGTTTCCATGGCAGGATGCGAATAAATGCTAATACATATTTAGGTTGAATTTCTCTTTTAGAACAGCATGAGGTTCAATAAGTTGTACTTTGGCTTGAACCGTTTAAAATCTTAATCGTTGAATATGTGCAGATTCATGAAATATACGATATATATTGAAAGAATATATTAATTTTCGTATAATGTGCTTCATAAAAGCATACACTGTTGGCTTTGTGTGCTCAATAGTATCACTAAACATAGCAAAGCTCTCTAACTGATCTCCATGCCGAAAGACTTCCAGGAACAGTGTGATTTGAGGATGGTTCCAGTGCGCGCAGACTGCACCTGATTTGTTGATTTCTTCAAATGCCTGGAATTGTTTGTCCTTCAAAAACAGTGCCATTCTGGTACCAGAATGCGTTTAGAATATATTGGACAACATGCAGTTCAGATCTTTCGCAGACTTCAATGATTCAATAAACATGTATGTAGGCAGTGTTTGTTCTAGCTAGGTAAACATTTTGAATGACGTATTTTAATATTCTGAAATTGAATATATGTTGAATGAATGCAGTAATGTAATATGTGAAACTACTAGCTCACTAGTGCTCTTCAATTCAACATAATTAATTAAGAATTATCGTGAAACAGGAAATATGGTAACGTAAGTGACAGATTTTAATTAACGCAATTCATTTTGATACAATACTCAGAACAAAATAAAAAAGAGTGTTAATGATGATGTACAATATAGAGAGATTGACCAGGTATATTAATAAACATCTTGATATTTCTTGATTTACGTAGGGAAACTTTTCATTTAGTTTTGGTAACTTAAGTGACATACCAAACATCCAGGGTTTTTATTGTGTTTGAAGAGCAATTAAGCGTTTAACAACTTAATTAAAATATTGGACGATATGCATAATCATATTTCATCAATTAATCATAAATCGTTAAACTTACCTACTGACTGTATACTTTTTGATACGGAAATATATTACAATGCCACAAATACACATGGTAGCAGACATACATATAGATATAAGAGCAACGATCCATACTCCAGCTGAAAGGTATAAGATAATGGTAAATATTTTCATTGTCTATCTAGACTGGTGTCATCTATATATGTTAAATTAACATCTAATTATATATTTGTATAGTAAACAAACAACGTTCTAAATTATTTAAAAAAACATGTTGAGACCATAGACATTGAATTCTAAGGTTCATTCCTCAACACTAGTTCACTTTATTCAACCATTTATTGTAATATCACGGCTGAAGAGATTATTGCAACATGATGACTGAAGAGATTTTTGTAACATCACGACTGAAAAGATTCTTGTAAGATCACGGCAGGAGAGATTATTGCAACATCACGGCAGAAGAGATTATTGTAACATCACGGCAGACGAGATAATTGTACATCACGGCAGAAGAGATTATTGTAACATCACGGAAAACGAGATAATTGTAACATCACGACAAATTATATTATTGCAACATCACGACAGAAGAGATTATTGCAACATCACGGCAAATTTTATTTTTGTAACATCACGGCAGAAGATATTTTTGTAACATCACGGCAGAAGATATTGTTGTAACATCACGGCAGAAGATATTTTTGTAACATCACGGCAAATGAGATTATTGTAACATCACGGCAGAAGAGATTATTGTAACATCACGACATAAGTGATTGTTGCAACATCACGGCAAATTATATTTTTGTTACATCACGGCAGAAGAGATTATTGTAACATCATGGCAGATGAGATTATTGTAACACCACGGCAGAAGATATTATTGTAACATCACGGCAGATGAGATTATTGTTACACCACGACAGAAGAGATTATTGTAACATCACGGCAAATAATATTTTCGTAACATTTCAGCAGAAGAGATTATTGTAACATCACGGCATATGAGATTATTGTAACATCACGACAGATGAGATTATTGTAACATCACGACAGATGAGAGTATTGCAACATCACAATATAAGTGATTATTGCAACATCACGGCAAATAATATTTTCGTAACATTACAGCAGAAGAGATTATTGTAACATCACGGCAGATGAGATTATTGTAACATCACGGCAGAAGATATTATTGTAACATCATGGCAGATGAGATTATTGTAACATCACGGCAGATGAGATTATTGTAACATCACGACAGATGAGATTATTGCAACATCACAATATAAGTGATTATTGCAACATCACGGCAAATTATATTTTTGTAACATCACGGCAGAAGAGATTATTGTAACATCACGGCAGAAGAAATTATTGTAACATCACGACAGAAGTGATTATTGCAACATCACGACGGAAGTGCTTATTGTAACAAGGGAGAACCACCGTATTTATGTCACATTTCCACCTAGCTATATAATAAAGCATTCACAGTGGGGTCTTTCGCTCAATTATTACAATGTCTTCACTATTGTTATATAATAGAGTTACACAATGTATCCATTAGCACTCTATAATTGACAATCGTACCCTCGACAAATACACAATAAATATCGAATAATGTTTTTGTTTTATTATAATTATAAGGCTCGATATTTAAACGTACGTATTGGTATACTATATGTACATGCGTTAAAATCCATGTTTATTTTAATAAAATTGCAACTCCTGTATACTTTCAACATGCGTCTGCTAGTTTAGTAGTAAAATATATGTTCTTACTACTTATGCTTCGGTCAATCGGTTTAAGTGTTATAAGTGTAAATTGTTGAGCATCTTCTGCAATGAAAAATGAAAGTGATTACAATTACCAACTACCATATGTTTAAAAACATGTGTGAAGAATACTTAATAAATAATACTATCATACATCTTCCATAATGTCATACTATTAAAATATAATGATAATTTTTTTAATAAATAACATTTTATTGAGTTCCAGATTGAGTTTGAGTTCACTGCATCTGTGATATAACGTTACCATTCACTATTCGTAAATATATCGTGCCCGCGTTCATAACAGAACATAGAATTTATAGCAATGTTGATACTTTAATTAGTATTAAAATTAGAATCATAATATTTGACACAGTGAGTTATATCTCACAAACATGTCATTAAAACATGTACAAGGTAACGGTTTCCTGTTGTAGACTGGTTCAAAAATCCGCTCGTTGAGATTAATATTTCCTAATTTGCTTAACATAATCGAATATGAGGAGGTTTACATTTTTTGAGCGACTGAAATCATATTATATTGTCCTGGGCATCATAAACTAATGTAAGGGTAATCAATGCAACAATACAGTCCTCTAATAATTGATAGAATTTGGCTATCAATATGTTCATCAAACGTCTCATGTATGAGATAATTTACCGCAAGAATGTCGTGTATATTTCAGATACTACCCAAACTTTTTCCACAAGAGCATGTTGAAATAGTTCATTAAGTAATATAAACCTTAAACATGGAACGGGAAACCTTCATTGATGACTTCTTCACATGCGATCTATATTATATTTGTTTATCCTCGGCAATGTCCTATTGCAATTCTTTGATATTAACTAATTATATAAAAGCATTATATATATATATATACGGTATATACCCAGAAACACAAGAACGCTAATTGTCAGTGCATTATAATCCCGTCATATCAATGTCGCTTATAACAAGCAGATTTTCTGGTCCCTACACATAATTACTGACCCTCTTATAATAAGTAAACCTTTTTAAATGTGATTTTTTTAATCTATTGTAGTGATCATATTTAGGCACTACATTTATCTTACCATATTATATAGAGAGATATATATATATACCCAACACCATTTTTTTGTAATTTTATGACATTTTCTGTATACATACATACACGTATATGTAGCTTTATATCTTTGGATAATAATAAGTATGGCGGAAC
The DNA here is from genome assembly GCA_034780555.1 of Coelogynopora nodosa. Classification (NCBI taxonomy): domain Eukaryota; kingdom Metazoa; phylum Platyhelminthes; order Proseriata; family Coelogynoporidae; genus Coelogynopora; species Coelogynopora nodosa. The sequence goes on from JAUZND010036947.1 coordinate 14,044, forward strand.
AACATACTGGTCGTTATTTATTGCGACATAATATGTTAATTACATGTGTAGTGTGCAGTACTTAACGTTTCATCAATTTCGGAGTACCTCGGATAGAAAGGATATACCAAGCAACTTTTTTCAGTCCCTTTAATCTTATTATAACCGGATTATTATCGCCTTTTTGTTTAGACATCCAAATCGTTGGCAAATATTATAGTGAAACATGAGCTGAAAGATTGCATAGTGCATTGAATATTATCTTAAAGTATACAGCTTATTCTACATAGTTTTGAATTCTGAATTGGTTACGTTTATGTTTAATTACTGAGTTCACTTATGTAAAACTGAAAATTGAATACGTATGTATGTGGTTAATACAAAATTGTTATACAACGTTACGGTGTATATAGCGTAGTTTTTTTAAAATATGGAATATATCATTTACTACATATGTTAACTCATGACCGTACGTTTAAAAATACAATATATGCTTTAGAGCGTTTGAGTATTTGGCAATTCGTTTTTTGATAAAAAGTCATACCTGTTGATAAAACAGCTCGATTTGGTCCAGAAATCTTAGATTTGTCTCACTCTCCATGGTACATTTCATGACACAAACCCTTTTCGTGAATATGAATTTCATGCAAAACAGGCAACATTTATGTTTTGTTGCAATTTGAAACTTATTCCGTCATAACAAACGCTTTACTTCAGTTATTGAAAATGTAAACTCATGAGAAACAATTGATATTAATAGTTTTGATAGGGCCTTTCTGACATAACCCATACTACAATATGGCCAGTCACTGCTATCATCGAACTTTTATCGGTATTATGAGGTACTGGACAAAACATTGTAATGGATCATTACTTTATACTACTCTCCTTATTACTTATTAACATACTTATTTCTAATACTATGTCAGTTGTCCCCGATATACCGAAACATACATATTAGTGTTTGCAGTGTAATATAACGTTATGATAGAAGTCACCTTTAATCGATCAAAAATGGTGTCTATTTGAATCAATTGTTGACCATTTGTAAACAGTTATTTCTTTGAGGTACACTGGAAATGGTGATCTGATAAGCATAAATAGACACCGGTGTGTTTTTGAAATTATTTTAAAATGCTATTGTAACTGTTCACATGTTAGCATACATTTTTTATAAATATAATACTTAGGCTACACGTTTGATGTAAACACCAAATTATGAATAGTTTTGCATGTATTGCTTCTTAAACTTAACCTCATATTTTGCGGCGGAACCAGCGTTTTCCAAATATTAGTAATAATAAAGTTTATTTACATTATTTCTTATATATTTAGTGTATTTATCGTAGAAGTCTATTTAAACTCACCAGTTATTGCAGTAGATGCGTTTTCTGTTCGATTAGTGCTCTCTTTTGTAGTTTCATCTATTGGAACAACAGATTATTCGGTATTAACTTGATATATTAACTATATTTACGTTAAAGGATTGTTTTACTTACTTGTTAATTTTATTGTTGAACTATATTTTTTACCAGTGATGTTCTCATATAAAATGTCACCTACAATATTAACAATGTACACATATCGGTAGTAACTTAACGTAAATATATTAGCGTTAAATAACGTAGTTCGGTCGAAGTAAAATGAGGTTCAACTTACTAGTTACTGATGTTGTCGTTGATATGTATTCTTCACTAGTGATATTCTCATATGAAATGTCACCTATTAACAATGTACACATGTCGGTAGTAACTTAAATTAGTATATAAACTGACATTAAATTTGACAATTACTGCGTTGCATAACGTAGTTCGCGCGATGTAAAATGAGGTTCAACTTACTAGTTACTGATTTTGTCGTTGACATATATTCTCGACGAGTGGTAATTTCACGTATAATTTCATCTATAAACAATATACAGATCGGTGTTATTGTAACACAATTAACGATATTAGTATTATCGCATATTTCGTTGTTTATGCTATGAAGCGTTGTATTAGCAAATAGTAATCGCGTTAACGTTGAATATGTCATTGTTTTAAGTTGCTTAACCACTGTGAAATGGCATGTATTCTACAGTATTCATATGGAATGCGCACCGTCATCTAAATTGTAACTCACGGTTTTTAATAAAATGGGAAATATGCATTTATTAAGAATTCATTTAAAATCAAAAGCATTCGATTTAAATATTTGTGAAAGTTGAACGAAGTAACTTCTTGAGTAAAGAAGCATAAATAAGCTTATTGTTGAAAGAAGCAGCTTATTGTCCAAAGAAGCAGCTTATTGTCCAAAGAAGCAGCTTATTGTCCAAAGAAGCAGCTTATTGTCCGAAGAAGAATTAAATTGTTGATAAAAACACGTAGTTATACTTTGACACCTCTCGGCCACCATCAAATGGTACACTAGATACGCGCGCAGTTAACGCATCTATACATTGATTTGAGATGGTCAGCAATTTGAATATTTATTTTATAATCAATAGGCTACATTATGTTCAATGGAATCAGCTGATTCCATTAGAATTTTTAATTTTTAATACAATTAAAGAATATATATATTATATTTAAACTTGCAAGAAAGGGTTTTAAAACATATTACTAATGTACAATTAATATCTAAATTACTATTTTTAAGTATTAATGTTAAGTTACAATATTATAGAATGTTTTAAAAGTAAGTATTGAAACTATAATATATTTTAATTACAATACATTTCAAAATGAAATTTATATTTACATATATTTTATCAAGAAAAAAATAACTATATGTAATTAAAACTACTGTCACACAGAACTTATACGAAAAATAAGAGCATGGTACGGTATAATCCAACTTTAACAATATTGAAGGAAATTTAAGGAAATTTAAGGAAAAATATCCGGGAAATTCCGACACTTCTTTTAAACAAATGGAAATATATATTTGCATATCAATATATGTAACTTTCATATTTTTTAAAAGATTAAACATGTGTGTAGATATAAAATATGGTTAAAAATAAAACAACAGTATTTTAAATTTACATCTAATTACATGTAAATCTTTATATGTCAGTTGAGGTAATTCCGATAGTTTTGGGGCAATTCCGACACTTTACAAAAACTACAACCGAATGCAGTAACTAGTGAAGATACATTACATAGTACAATCATGGGAAACAGCACTACCAAAAAATCCTCACAAGCCCAATTTAAGCATTCATTTAGTGCACTGCATCCAGTCTTCCTTTGACATTAAATATTAAGCCCCATAAACACACGTGGAGCGACTGTCTGCATCAACTTGGCATGACCACCCAGGTCTATTGGGATCAACATTTGAATACTTAATGTGACGAAGATGGAACTTGTGATACAACAATACGATTGTTTATTAGCTTCACCTGAACTTCGTTGACGAAACCATGGCTTGGAAAATGAGTTTGTAATTGTTTGACATTTAGACATTGATATCGAGGCATGTCAGTTTTGTATTATCTTTTACAATTGTATGATTTGTGCAGTAACGTTTTAGATAGATTTGGTAGTGTTATGTGATAAGAGCTTCATGCACTTTGTGGTGAGACGCGATGTTTATCGATGATGCAGCAATTGATTTTAATATATTCATCACATATCAGTCCTTCAATGAGAATATATATTTTTTAAAAACCGATGCTTTCTTATAATCGGATGCTTTAATTGTATTTTGACAGGAAGTACAAATATAATGAAAAAGAAGACAATGGCGCAGATATTAGTTATTACAAACTTGATGAAATGCACAGTTAAAATGTGTACGACATATTGATATGTGTGTGCCTCGCTGTATTACAATGCGATGCCTCTTATGCCCACTGATTGTTCAGAGGTTTATTGAAATGGGTATCCATCGTTTGTAGATGATGGCTATACCTATGAGTTAATAGATGAACCAATTATAGCATTTCATTTACTAAGCAAAAGTCAATTGCTTCAATGCGCACATGGAATGAAAGCTTTTTTATCTATGTATTTCAAAACGCTCATTTTATTATCTATGTATCCTGATTTTGAACAATGAAAGAAGTATTCGGAGAATCATTTGATGTTTATTTTTGTGTATGAAATGGTTATTTCCTAACATATGTGCGCACCATCTGAAAAATATATACATATATTATAATAAAGAAGGTATACTATGTATATAGTTACTTATGGTTTATATGGACACCAATTATACCAAAAAAATAATTGTTCATCAATAAATAATGTAGTTCATGCAAAAAACTAAAAAATAATTTTTTTTATTGTCGGAAATGCCCCATATCATTCTTAACCGATTTAACGTGGATATAAACAAAGAAAATAGGAAAATACAATATTAAAAACAGTTATATTTAAATGTGTAATTACCTTGGATAATGTTTCATAATATGAAAGCACGTTTGAATTGGAGGTTAATTACATTATTTATGTCAAATGTGTAAATTTCACGCATAACACAAAAACGATATTCAAATATTTCCTTAAAAGTGTACAATTCATAAGTTTAAAACAAATTAAGTAAATTTCCTTTTGTATTTATTTTATGGTAAACTGGGATGTCTCTTTGTTTTGTCTCTTTGTCTCTTTGTCTCTTTGTCTTTTGCACTTGTATATTGAAGTAAAATGCATGGCCTCATTAATGCAATAGATGTATAATGTGATCCCAGGGAATGGAGATTGTTTAGTGATACATCGAGCAAAAGTGGCATAGCTGTACTACTGTACAATAGCAAAAAAACTATAATTTGTTCCAATTGGTCATGCTGTGCAAATGACTGAAAATTATGGAAAGATAGAAGCACAATTGACTATTCTGTGATTATGTGGAGGTTGTTGGTATATTACTTGGAATGGAAGGAGGGTATACGAAATATCCTGGTTTCTTGTGCTATTGAGATGGTAGTGCTGACCAATCCCACTACACTCAACGAGGCTGGACACACCGGGAACATATACAGCCTGGTTCCTATACTGTCAAATTAAAGCTTTGTGAAAGCACTGGTAATGGTGAGGCAGGATTTGCATACCTGACGGAAAATGTTTACGTGTTAATGAGGCAAAACTGCAAGCATGAATTGTTGATAGACGTAATATCAGAGAGCTCTTGAAAGATATGCGGTTTTATCTGAAACTTGAAAGTGCTGAATTGGATGCCTGACTTGGATTCAAAGCTACTCTCAATAGCTATTTCGCAACCACTGAAGTGAACAGTTAGTAGAAGGACCTTCTCAGAAGCCCCCCAAATTATTTATGCAAGAATAACTGTAACGTAGCATTTCCTGAGCTCTCATCTGTCAGTATTTCACAATTAATTGTAGAGACTACAGTGAAACACTAGACCAGGCAAGCGCTTCCATCAAGACATTCTTGTTATGGAGGAACGGCATCGAAGAAGATGGGATGTCAACATGCTTGTGGACTATTTCTGGTGTCTAAGAAAAGCTCCGAAAACTGTCCTAAACTGAAATCTTTGAATGCTTCATTCATGTCGTCATAAATGTTACAAATACAAGACTAATAAGATAAACGAACCTCTATGTTTTTACATTTTATATTTTACATCGCAACGTAAATGTTGAAAAAGGTAAACAATTAAAACAATTTTATTTTAGTAAATACAATTGATTTACTAAAAGTTCTGGTTCATATATGTCATTAATCTTGTTATACATGTACCATTGCACTATTATACATTTCGGACAGCTAATTTGCTCACTATCGAAATTTTGCATATCGAATTAAGTAAAATGAGTTAATTCGACCTTGACCTCAAATGACAAAATGTCAATCGTATACTAGTATAATAAACAAGTGCTTACCCATCGCCACAACTTCAACTTCACAGAGAGACAATATATTACTGAACTGGTCACCAACTTGAATTTTGACGAATCGTGCGGAAGGAGTATTACAAATTAAGGTGATTTCTTCTGACTCCGTTGTATTTTGATAATGCACGCATTTTAGTAATAATAGCCAGTCTAAACCTGCCTGAAAATGGTATACCAATATTTGGATTGCACTGCTCAATATAACCAAATTACTGATCTTCCAAAAAACCGTTTATTTTAATAAACAAATAAATTTTATAACAATTAGGCCTGAATTATGTTTCATGCCACATATGAAATGTGCAAGATTATAAGGTATATAGGTATTTGTATATATAGGTAGTTGTGCAGAGTTGGTTGATAACTTCAGGTTCTTACCCCATTGACTAGAACATGTTTGTGCATACCATGAATTATCTAGCTATCTTTTAACATTTTATTATAAACTAGATATCCAATTAGTGTACTAAATGATAGGATATGATAAGCTAACTCGATCTATTAATTTTATTAAGTAATCTCAAATTATTTTTTAATTTCAAAAACGAAAGTCATTTAAAAAAAAAAAAATTAGATGGAACTCAATTTGCAGAACGCATTTCATTATTCGAAGTTTCACTCATATAATACCATGAACTAATGGGTTACAATATTATGTGCGCATTATATGTTGTTTCCATGTAATTATTGCTATGTCAATACTTTTAGCAAACAAAAGATAAAACTGGGAATACCTTTTAATGATGAACAGATGTTATATACAGCATGTTGATGATTAGATGTGAGAATATATCACGAGAAATGGTGTTAGTTAACTGTGTTGTAGATATATATTTGTAAACATAAATAAGCGATTTATATTTGCCAGTTTTGTGGATGTTCCTTTCTTTCTTTCTGTCTTTCTTTATTTCATATTGAAACTAATCACTTTTTTATTAATTAATTAATTAACTGCATTACTTGTTTCGCTAAAATATTGTCAATGCATAAATTCAAAATGACATGGTATATTGTCGGATATATATTAAATAGTGTAAATTACAGTTCAAGTTCATTCTACATATTTATTTACTTAATAATATTGTTCGAAATAATTATAATTGAATTTTATATTAAAACAAATTACAGATACATAACAGAAACAATTGCAATTTCATTTCTGGTGCAAATACATATTTAGAAATGTATTCAACCCAATATTTTTTAAATATACAATATATATATACTTAAATATCGATAAACACACCAATATTGTAAAATTCAGTAACAATCCACTGCCGGCGAAATGTTCGGGAATTAAAATTATGATCTTTGTAATGTGATAGTTATTTTTTAGATCAACTTGCCACCAAGCCCCAGCTTGCAATGTGGGTGTGCAATTTGTGTGCATTTTGCTGGTGTCTTTTACCCCATCAATGGCACCTCCTGCTTCATAATGGTAATTATGCTTGTCGGTGCTCGATTCAGCTGGTTTATTTGTGGACACTACAATTATAAAAACATTGATACATATGAAGGGGTATATCATTGAATAGTTGTATCATTGTTATTGTGTTATTGTATTAAAGATTTAATATTAAAACATAAAACATTACGTTTAAACATTACTTTTAAAACAATAATAAAATAAACGGTTCAAAATACACCCCTCTCCCCCCTGCCCCACACCCCATCACTAAATTGTTTTATGTAACATTTATTTAATTTAATTAAGCATTTATGTAAGTATTCACATAAGTATACATATAAGCTATGTTCCGCAAACTCGGTGTTGAAGACCACCAGTGGCCTTTTGCAAAATTGTGGTGGCCTTTTGAACTAGAGTAAAAATACGTAAAAAGTGGCCTTTTACAGCAGATAAGAAAATAACAGTGGCCTTTTAAACAGTTATTGTGAGATCAGAATTATCAGAACTTTAGATTGACATATAGACAATTAGCTTTCG
>JAUZND010036958.1:0-21803 GCA_034780555.1 Coelogynopora nodosa
ATGTTGTAGATCTTCACCAACTCTGGAAAGGGTACTAAAAAATTATTATAAGCCATACATTTATAAATTCACATATATGACAAAAATTTCACATATTAGAATAAAATGTCACGTATATTTTTACCAAAAATCACCCAAATCACATATTTTTATAGTGGAAATGGCTGAGTTTTTGAATTCACATATAATTCATATCTAACTCAGTAGTTGCAGTAGTCTGATTATTTATGAGTTGAATAGTATTGGCAATTGTTATTGATAATGAGTATGGTAGGTGTTAGCAATCTGGTAACTGGATTAATAACTCAAATGTTAGAAGTCCAACAACTTTTAAAATTAGTATATATATAATACAAACAATTTTTTTTATTATTCTTATGTATATATATGTATATAATAAATAGAATATACTTTGAATATTTTAGTACAGTAGTCAGTACGTATATTTTTATTATTAGTAAAAAAATATATTTTTTTTAATATATATGTGAATTATATGTGATACATGACAAATATTATTATTATATTTATCATTGACATTGATTCATTTACATAATATTTGTAAAATAATTATTTATTATTATATTTTAAACATTGTTTCATTCACATTAAATATTTTAAAGAATTATTTATTGTTATATTTATCATGTTATTATATTTTCCGGTTGCTGGATTGCTAACCACTTCAATTAGGTATATCGGCGATCGTGAAGAATCCAACTGTAAATTAATTATTATTTCGTTTTCATGTAAACTATTGAGAAAAACAAAAATGAATACAAAATAATACAAAAAAGAGCTACTTACAAGAATTCCTTTTCCGTCATTTGTATTGTGACAATATTATCTCCAATTTACTTTATTGGATTCAACATTATTACCCATGTTAAAAGTATGTATCTCTCGTATTAGAACTATCACAAACTATATTATCACCTATTTCCTCTATGTATCTCACATATTATAACTATATAATAAATTTATTTTAGATTCATTTTTGTTCAAAAATTAAAAAATTTCAGTAGTTTACATAAAAACAAAATAATAATTAATTTATGGCCAGATTCTTCACGATTGCCACCAATGCCAACGGCCATAAACTAGCCTGTAAATAGATTTTTCTGGCACCCCCAATAGAAAGATGAAACTAATTTTTCATTATGGCTAACATTCCAGAGGGTAAGAAAATATAGTTAATCAAAGAAAAAAGTAGTGCCATCATATATTTTTGACAACTTGAGTTAAATATTCTTGTACAAATTTCTTCATTTGTTGAAAAAATACTATTTTGGTTTGGAGTGCTATAATTTTGTTTCTCTTTGACTTTGTCAAAACTTAGGAAAACCACAAATTTTAAGATAGCTTACACTTTGAGTTCAGAGATGTCAACCAATGTTAACAAAATATAAATATATTTGTCTTCTGTGATGATTTCATTGATGACATGATAATTTTTCTGAAAAATAAACCCTACTCACTATTTATTGGATAGAAAATTTTATTGAATTTAATTTTTTTATATTATCTTTTTATTAGTAGTGTGGAATGTACTACACCATTTTATGAAGGAAGAAATACACATGTGATTTTATTAGAACCTATGACATAATTAGATGTTGTAACACAGTCTTATAAATTGACTATCTTCTGCTTTTCACATTTTTTGTTTGTATTAATTAACTAGAGATTAAATGTGTAGATAACATTATATTTAAAAAAAAATTTTAAGTTAAAACAAGCCGCATGTTTTGAAAATATTAATAACTTTTAAAGAAGTTATCTTTGAAATCATGACTTATTTAAAAACAGGCCATATAAATTAGAGATGACAATAAAAAATATGCATATTTACATTACTTTCAGGCCTATATTTAGAGACATGTGTGCGCATGCCCCTCATGATTCCAAAAAAAAATTTTATATACATATATTGAATTGTGAAATGATTTAGAGAAGGGGAATACACAACAAATCTATAAATATTGGGAATATAATCGATTTAGAGCAAGCATCGATCTATAGGAATCTAATGATAATATGTTGTATACCTATGTATCTGATATAATAAATAAAATACACAAAAAATGTTAAAATCATAAATTATAAAAAAGTGACTATCTTAAAAACCTCGTTTAAAGACCTCCCCTCGAAGTGTTACTATCTCAAAAGTTAGATTAGAGTCTTAGGATTCTAATGCTATAATGAATTCATATAGCTTTTAGATTAATTTATATGAATTCTAAGCTTAAATGTGCTGAAAAATTCAGCGCTCAGCGCCGATTTAGACGAATAATGTTCCCCCCTTTTATTAAGTGCCGCACATACCCCTGACAAAATCCTGCATATGGGCCTGACTTTAATATATTTTGAGTTTGTTGATTATATATAAATAAAAGACGTTTACTCTTTTTCAGTTACAAAAGATTTATTAAAAAAGAAGTAAAATTTCAATGTAATATGTACACAAACTATGTGATTATGTAACAAATATTATACAAAGAAAGGTTCGAAGTTGTTGTGAAATAAATATTTTTGTGAACTTGTTAGACAGCTGTGTAGATGTGAATTGATCCAACAAAATACATTTTGAATTCACAATTTTACTCCATATCATTTTTACAACATGATATAGAATTCGATCATTTGCCATTTCATTGTTTACACTTTCTTTTTTTACTGTAGCTTGTTTTAACTCACCAAGGTGGTCCACATTACTAAGTCACCAGGCCAAATCTTCACATGTAACATTACTACTGTACATAATTTAAGTATTCCATTGGTTTTGACTTACCTGTACTATTAGCTCATCACCGAAAAATGTCTGAATGTGACGTTTGAATTTTTCTATCCAATATTCAGATATATCAGTATTATTGGCCTCAGCAATTTCAATATATTCAGTTTTAAAATCATTTATATTGAGTATTTTTCCACATTGTATTTGTTTGTGCAGATTCGCCATTACATTTTTAAAAATTGTTTGCAAAGCATCATAATTATTATGATAAGAAAACTAGTTCAACACTGTTCACAATGAAATTCTTTTCAAATTATTTTTACTGATATAACTAGCATGTAACTTTGATATATATTGTGAAAATATTGTGATATTTTGTTTCCAATGCAAGATAATCAGTTCCTTCTTGAAATAGTGCCATGATTTGATACTCCTTTCAAATTGCTGTGGCATCTCAGACTTTTTCAGAAAACATTAACAATGTCATTACTTGTGCCAGCTTTTTCCCATCAACTTTACACCAACTCTTTTTACAGAAAACACAAATAACAGAAGCTGAGGATGAGGATGACATGACGAAGGCCAACTTCTTTTCTTTACTGAAGATATTGAGTTCATTTCTCTGACATCTACTGTATTGAGATATTGTTGTGTTTCTACAAAATTATGATAATATATAAAAATTTAAAAAAAGTAATTTGAAATATTAAGAAATATTTTGCCATAATATATCACATTATAATAATTATATTAAATAATAATAAATATATAAAATTATATAATTACAAAATTATAGAACATGAGCTTACAATTGCAAGGGGAATGATATGCAGAGACAGAATAGAACCAATAAGTTATGTATTTTCATTAAAATGAAACCACAGTGAAACAATATTGATATAGACTTATAATTGTAAGTGTGAAAGTGGTGTGATATCAAAGAATAGAATTGTGACAGAATAGAACCAATATCATATTATGCTATTGATTTCCCACTAAATTGAATTCATCATGAAACAATATTGATTAACTAATAACTCAAACATGTAATAACACACTGTGAAAGTGGTGTGATATAATTGGATATCTGAATATATGAAACACTACACTTTCTAATCAGAAGTAGTGTGATCTAATTGAATGACTGTGATATGCAAACATTTCATTTAACCAGAGATATTCACTGCACACTGACAGGCAATACAATTACCGCAAGATAATATAAAATAATATAAAACAATATATAATATATATATATAATATTTATAATATCATCTACTCAATTTTATTAAGAAACATTTTATATTAAAAATATTGACATTGATATTGTTGTTATTGGCGATCCTCATGTTTTTTAAATGGTTATCTATGGCTCTGTATGTAAGCATAATTTATAAATGCGGAAATTGTTTTATAGTGATTGCTGTAGTTTTCAAAATAACTGTACACAAAAACATTACCTATATTGTAAGTGAGACATTTAATCTAGTTAATAATGTTTAAAATGTTTGGAGAAAAAAATTATTTTATATTATTAAAAATGTGAAAAGCAGAAAATAGGCCATTTATAAGACAGTGTTACTACATCTAATTATGCCATAGGTTTTTATAAAATCACATATGTGCATTTCTTTCTTCAAAAATGGTGAAGCACATTTTGCACTATCATTAAAAAACATAAGAAAATAAAAATGTAAAGTTTATAAAGTAAAGTAATAGCAAGATAGGGTTTATTTTTGAAAAAAATTATGATGTCATCGATGAAATCATCACAGGAGACAAATATATATTTATTTTGTTAACATTGGTTGACATCTCTAAAGCACAAGCTTTCTAAAATATATGGTTTTCCTGAGCTTTGACAAAGAGAAACAAAATTATAGCACTCCAAACCAAAATAGTATTTTTTCAAGAAATGAAGAATTTTGTACATGAATCTGTAACTTAAGTTGTTAAAAATATATGACGGCACTACTTAGTTCTTTGATGAACTATATTTACTTACACTCTGGAATGTTAGCCATCTTAAAAAATTAGTCTCATCTTTCTGTCTGAGGTGCCACCAAATAATTGCCCGGAATAACACTTAATTTCTTTCTTTTCCACTAATTTAAAATTATAATTTTTTTCTATATAATAATAGATGTTCATAGGGTAGCTTAATTTTGTGTACCATAAAACTAAAAGGTATTACTATAGTACAAACCCTTTTGTAAAGTTGCATTTTCTTAACTGTTTTTACTTTACACTATTTGTTGTCCTCATAATATTGTGAAATAATATACACAGCTAAGTTGTCCTTAGCCAAGTTGTCTATAAATCTATTATTTTACATATAACCATTAAAATGTTTGTAACCTTTACTTCAGATTCATCTACAGATTATATTGCACATTTAACTGCAAATTTAACTATATCTTTTAAACTGTTAATTCAATCAAAAATTCAACTTGTTCATCTGAATAGACTTGATAAATTAAAAAGTTTCATTATGTAAGGGTAGATATCTATTATTTGACTAAATAGTAATATATGTAATAATAAAATAATTATATTTACAAAATAATAATTTCCACTTAAAATAACAGTGTAAACATATTTAAATATATTAAAATGTAATGTTATCAATATATTTTTCACTAAAGTAATATTCCTATATCTTGAATAGCATTTTTATCATATATAATAAAATATAAATTTATGAAAATGTATATTAATTATTTTATAACAAACCAATGAGTATATTAAATAACTAATTAAAAAAATTAACATGATCATTTGAAAGATAGCTATGGATATTAGGCTACATAATAATAGTAAATATAACTGAATATAAATGGCAAAATATCAATGGTAACATATTATTAGTAGAAGTTATTTTAATTTATGATGTTATAAATAAGTTTATTTATATAATAATTTATAAAATATCTTACCCTTTATCAATTAATATAATTATATATGATATCAAAAATGAGAAAATGTGACATTACACTTAATATTATTCTTCTCCTATTATTGTCATGCTTCATGATTTTACAAATTCCTACTCAACCATTCAAACATGACATTATTTCAGGACTGCTTAACTGACTCCAATTCCTCCAATATGTATACCTTCAGGAAAAATACCAGAAGATGACATTAAGTTACTTCCTTCAATCACCTGGGAGAAAATATCAACTAAATCAGATGTACAAAAACAAGATCAAACGGCTTAGTAGCATCATTGCTGACATTCTCCAATGCTCTTGTCCTGAAGTCACCAAGTCAATTGAAAACCACCTACCATGGATAGACAATACCACCCTGAAATGGAGATGCACAAAATCTTCTGAATTAGGAAAAAACAAGCTAGCTGAACATTGAATAGAACCCACGACTTTGATGAAATTTTTTTAACTAAGCAGGAAGACCACTTATAATGCAGTAATTGCATCAACGGAAATCGATGGACAATGGCTGCCTCAAATGCCGCAGCAGATAAACTGTGTTCTCACTTCACATCGATCACCAATCAATGCTGAGGCCACAAACAAGCCATCAATTGCACTACCTGCCAGCACTTGTTTGGTCCCTCCGACTTAGTCAGAAGTACTTCACTATCTTATCACACTCAAAGATCAGAGCGCTTCTGGACCATCCAGCATACCACTCTGACTACTCAAGCACGGTAGACAGTATCTTCTGTAGCCTCTTATGAGCATTCTCAATCAGGTTTTCCATGATCGAGCCTTCCCCTTTGTCTTGAAAAATGCAAAGGTGTGCGCCATTCTGAAATTTTTTTCTTGAAGTTCTGTCAAAGGTCTTTCTGTCACAGTTACCAATCCCAACTTAACCTGAATAACCAGCATGCATACATCAGAAAAGAAGGGACCACCAATGCCCTTATTTCGATTTATGATAAATGGACAAAATGTCTCGATAACGTAGACCTTACATTAGAGCAATAATAATGGTGGACTTGTCGAAAGCTTTTCATAAAATGTGGCCAGCCCTCTTGTTGCCGAATCAGATTACAAAATAAATCGACCCAGTACTTATCTTTTTCACACAGAGTTTCCTAACAGCGAGATCTCTTGCGGTTCATTTAAAAAACGGACAATCTAAACATGTTGAGGTTACATACAGAGTATCTCAAGGATCTAAATCCATGTGAAAATGACGACATATACTTTTATGTTATTTGGCAATACACTTACTTATACATATTTATTAAAAATACTTATCAAGATATAAAATATTTTCTTTAAATACCGGGAAATACATTAGGACTCATGTTGGTTAAGTTATATTAATAAATATCATTATGATACGATACCACCAATAGCAAACAAAAAAGTATATTCACATTCTTAACTCAAAATATTTATTGAACTATTCATTATATTTTTTATTAAATCACTATAGGTTTTATTTATTTCAGTCAACTATTGAATTGTATGTGAACAGACTGAACACGTTTACATCAGTTGTTCCATACAGTTATCATTCGTAAGTGTCAATTTTTTAGTTGAAAATTTAAAACATGTGAGTTATTATAATATTCCATTTGTATAAACATAGATTTGATTTCTGCCAAGGAAATTTGCAATCAAACCCAGTGGAAAATCTTGGTCAAGTAATTCTTGGTGAGAGACTGGAGACATCGCCATATCATGTATGTGAAGTTTATTATTATGAACAAAATCGCATTACTTGTAAATATTAATGTATTTAGGTCTATTCCTTGGAAGATAATTTACATTTTTAACATTGGGTTTATTTGATATTTTTTAGTGTTGTATTCAGTTACTTGTTATGATAATAACATATTTAATCCTTCATCTGTTTACATGTTACCTTAGTTTCTATTCTATAATAATGTATCCAAATGATAAAAGTAATGATATTTGGGGCACCTATTCTTTAATATATTTTAAAGCTGGTGGAATTGTACTTTCTATGATTAATTTGGTTTTATTTTTTTAATTTGATTTTTAAAAGTACTCAAATATACCTGTTCAAAATGAATTGATTAATTAATTTTTGCTTTGATACTGATTAAGTATCTTTAAGTATGATAGTAAAGGAAGAAAATGTAGATCTTACATTAATATTAATTTTGTTTTACAATTTTCCTATCCTGGATTTTTCAGATAACATTTCTTGAAGAAATTCGCTGCTTACATGTCTGCTCCAAAATATACAGAGCACACAATCACACTGATCAATTCAAATATGAAAAAATTCTGAATATAATTAAAAGTGACTACCTTCATCATTGGTACTTGATTTTTTTGTTTTCTATCTTTATAAATTGATTATTAATAAAACAAGAACGTTAGTTATGAAATAA
Source organism: Coelogynopora nodosa (assembly GCA_034780555.1). NCBI lineage: Eukaryota > Metazoa > Platyhelminthes > Proseriata > Coelogynoporidae > Coelogynopora > Coelogynopora nodosa. The sequence goes on from JAUZND010036958.1 coordinate 8,076, forward strand.
GTACTCAGATTCAATAATTGTTTTTATGTATTAATTCTTTGCATTTTTAACATTTAACGATAAGATGTTTAAATTTACCAATCAGCTAAGACAGCTAAAATGACAGGAATATTTTTATATTTAAATGTGCAAAACAAATGTTATGTATAATTTTTAATATCTCATACAACACAATTAATTATAATAGTTAAATATAAAATATTAATTAAAAAATAATAATAATAAATTTCATGCTGAAAAGTTGTTTTACTTAATATTATAGTACTAATTAACAGTAATACCATAACAGATTATTGTATTTTTTAATAACATGTTTTTGTACTCAATACAACCCAACACTTATTTGTTGATCATTATCGCATATTAATAAATGTTTCTACGATAAATATTTAAAAATGTTAGTTATTAATTTTTTAAATTTAAATAAGTAGTATTATATGAACACTTATTGAGCACTTTTTCTTATAATTTTAGGGTGATGGACAATCTTCCTGTAGTTTGGTGTGTTGAACATATCAGGGGTGAAATATACTGTGCACCATACTTTCCAGTGGGATGCCATGTCACAAATGATGGAGTAAAAACTATCGGTTGCTCATTTGTAAGTAAATATATTTGCTATGTTTAAATGTTAGTTTTTTTAAATCTGATTATTGACCACTGTCAAAATTATGTATCATTGCTTTTAAGGAACATTGCAATATCATCATCATAATTTTTTTTAAAGGTTGAGGTAGCGTGGTAGGATGTTTCTGGTGTATAACTCAATAGCCACAAACCCCACTGTGTAAATTATTTTATTTCATTTTTGTGCCAATCACAATCGAGTATTGACTTTTGCATTGCTTTAGACTTTATCAATAGTAAAATAGTTTTCAATTAATTTAAAGTTTTTATTTTACTATGTTTATTAATTTTCCATTTTTACTAAGTTTCCATTTTACTATTGAGTATTTGTACCAAGAGTAATCTATAAAACCTTTATACAGAACCTTAAAAACATAACAAATAATCTTGGAATTTTAGGACCTTGATTACCATAAAGATTCTTCACTTTTTGAATGATAATCTTGAATGTTTTGTATTGATCAAACTGATTCTGATTTAACACATTTTTGGAGTGAACATTTTCTGTATTGATTTAGGAAATTAAATGAGTTAACATTTTAAAATTTTACATAAATTGATTACATGCAATTTTTGTCTTCCTTTGTAATCAATATACAGTATATATCACCTGAAAAGTTAATTTTTTAGTTTGTTTGTTTAACAGATTATATTGATTATTATTTTAAATTTTTTTTATTAAAATTTGTCTTCTTCTATATATATGTTATACAATAGTAAGACATGCACATATGTCGTGAGGATAATGTTGTGTTCCGAGATACATGTAAAATTATTTCAAATTTAACAATGTAAAGGTCATGACACTTATTGCGGTATACTTTAAAAAATAATGAACCCTGCATTTACTTAGAATTCCGAATTTTAATGATTTTATCAATTTAGTGCAATGTAACCTTACACTGTTTGAGAGTAAGAAAAACTACTATCTCAAGTATGATTCGTATGGTTTCGATAATAATGTGATCAAGGGAATTTATGTTATACTACTTATATTTATGTTATGTTTTAATACCCATGTAGATTATATACAATACATGTATTGTGTTTAATTTATGGGTTTTCTTTATGTGTTGCATTATCACAGAAAGCATTCTATTTTAGACATAAGTACCATGAAATTTGTTAGTTTAATAATTTGCTTATAACTTTACGTTTAATGTTATAAATAACAGTCAATAACAAATAGTACTTACCAACTCAATAGTTAAGGATGTGTACAATGCAAGTAGTATAGAGGCATTATTCAGCACTGATCAAAATATACACTTCCATGTTTAGTGTCAAACAATCGATTATAGATTTTTATGTTGTTATTAGTAAAATATTACTGAAAATAGAATACTTTCTGTTCCGTGATAGAGCAACACATAAGAAAATTACCGAATTGCTCACGTTGGAATACTAAATTGTTCTTACTTTATAATTTCTTTACATATTTATCGACATTCTAAAATCCCTTACATTTGTTTTTATTAATTAATTTGATTATTTTAAAATTTATTTTATTTATTTTAGATACTTTTGCATTAACGACCTAGTTAAATAGTTTAGATTTAGTTAAATTTCCTTTGGATTTGTACTCCGGTTTTTCCTTCGGGTTTAAGTTACAACCCTTTGTATCTGTGTGTATGTCAGTTGAGTCGATTGTGATGTCATCAGCATATTAGGTGGGTTTGGTTTGTTTGTTTTGTGGTATGAGAATGGCACGTATATGGTAATTGAGAAAGACTGGAGTGATAAAAAACCTTTAGGGTATTCCGAAGTGTTGAGTGTGTTTTGTTACTTGTAATTTTTTTTGCCGTGGATGTAATTTGTGATTTTATGTGGATTTGGCATGACAGAGTTGAAGAGTTTGTTAGTCAGGTGGTGAGGTTTACGATATCGAGTGCTTCAGTGAGGTCGATGGTTGTAACAAGGATGAATGGTGGTTATTGTGAGTTGAAGTCCGCTAATATTGTATGTGAGATGATTTGTAGGGCTGTGCTAGTAATATGTTTGAGTTTAATGCCGTGTTATTGATGTAATGCTTGTGCATGTGTTTGGAGGAATGGGAGGAAGTCAGCGTTCGATTGTTTTGACTATTAGTGAAAGTAGTATGATGAGCTGTCGGCAGGCTTTTTTTGTTTCGCTTAAGTTGTATGATTGTAATGAAGTTCTTCAAGATTTATGTAATCTGTTGTTATTTATGGATTAGTTGATCGTGTTAGTAACTTGAAATTCTACCGAGGTGCTTGAGTTGTATGGCTGAGAGGTTGTCAGGGCTATGGCTTTTTTATTTGTGTTAGCCCCGGCCATGTAGTATAATCTCTAATCTACGCAGGTTTGTTGCTTGCTTAGACGAAATGCTGTCCTTTGGTCAGTACCACTCTCCCTGTACTCTCCTTTTTGTATGTTATACTTGAAACTACACAGGCGTATTCAATGGAGCCCGGCAGAACTGTGATATTTAACCATGTTGACATTGTTATCTCGTATCACCCGATAAGTGGGGAAGATTGGGGTACTGGAGTCAGCACTGAGGGGGGAAGAATTGTTGGAGTTCGTGCTGATTTAAAGAGGTGAACCACACATGTTATACTATTGTTGTCTGGTGGAATGTCTGCTTTTTTCAGTTATAATACATGTACGTATCCTATTTTGATTTCAACATATTAGTGAAGCCCTAGATGGAAATGCCTGGAAAAGTGTAATTTATTCTTATATGGTTTCCGGGAATGTCAGGGAAATTGATATTGTGTCAGGGAAATTTTGAGCATGTATATTATATATTTTAAATGTACTATTTGTATTAATAGTACTAAAATACTTTTGATCGTAGAAAATGTTGTCGCTCAATAAATCAAATGCATATCGCCACAGTTATAAAATAATTATAGTCAATTATATAATTGTTTGTAGTGTACAATTTACCATTAAAACTAACTGTTTATTGGTGAATTGTTGATAATTCCTTCAACTTTTTCTCCTGTTTACTTATTTGTCGGTAGCATTCAGCACGATGGTCGCGGTGAGAAATCATGTCACACCCGCCGTGTGCAGACGATGCCGTCCTGGGATTCCATTAACAACAACGTCAACATTAGCTACACATACTCTGTTTATTTCAAGGTTAGTGAAGCTGTCTGTGATGCAGCGCAAATAGTCAGCTGAACTGGAGGCGGGATAGCCGAGTAATATTTTATTATCTTTAGAAATATTGAAGTTTTTATCTGCTGACGAATTTACTGTATATACATTACTAATAATATGTATACCTCTATGATTTGCTAAGTATGTTAAGTTATGTAAAGAGTATATCAATAACTAAGTGTATATCAATAATATTTCACTATGTTGCATTTTGTTGGTTACTTTCACTAAAATAAAAAAATCATTTCTTTAGTTGCTCTATCTATGAGTGAGTTGGTTGTCAATAAAATGTTTTTCAACATTGTAAATGGCAAACGAATATATTATCAACTCAGAACCCTTGCAACCTATACACAGTAAGATCATGGATACACAATTTCGCTTTTTCGGCTACTTCTGCAGACGCAATAATAATTGCATAGTAAAAATAATCATGCTTGGCACGACAAAATGATTAATAGGACGTTGGCGACAACGCAACCGTTGGATTGATATACTGAGGAAACAGTCGGGGATAACGACACAAGAACTGGTGCGGAGCTGGCAGCACCGGAAACAATGCAGGGGAATTTACCAACGGGATCACGAGATGCCGTATTGCGATCTAACGACATCATCATCATTAAATTGGAATATATGGGCGGGAGGGTAAACTCATTTAAAATATAAGATAAAAACATAACCAGATGAAGGCCTACTAAAGTTATTTTTATATTCGTGGTAGCACTCTATATATTATTTTCCCGAAAGTATGATTTCCAAGTGAGGAACACATATTGCGTTATCATAAGCTCTATTTTTAAAAGAAAGACATGTTATTTATTGTACAAAAACATTAATATTGGCCCAAAATACAATGGAGGTTTTCATAATATCATTTAAACTACAGACTGTAAGAATGTCTAGCTCATATTATAATACTTATAATGAGGAAAATTAATTTGGAGTTAGGAATATCTGTAGTGTAAGCAGAACTTACACATGTTTATCTAACGCATTATCAAGTCTAAAAAGGAACAACTAAAAATGGCCCGTTTCGTGGATGTGACAGGGTGTCTTTGTATACAATAATTAATATACATACAACTTATTTTTAGCAATTGATTAAAAATGTAATCAACACAGTAATAAAATTACATAACAATTATAAAATAAATAAATCGATAAAAAATAAGATAAATTAAAATAAACTATATCTTTTGAATTACTATTACAATACGTTTAGAGTGTAACCTTTCTTCACCAAACAGGTTAATAACTAACAATTAAATGGTAAACTTAAATTTCAATTTTTTATGGTAGGGCTATAGAAGCCTTCCGCTACAAGCGTAAACTAGTTCACGGTTTACATTGGATCAATCCATATAATTATCTAGAATCTTCTTCTTCTTGACTTTTGTTTTATGAAGAGTAGCTTTTTCTTCAATAAATTCTCCAATTTAGTTAGTGTGGGATCAAAAATACATAATTTATTATAATTATATTTTATAACGTGCTTTAAATGTACTTTTAAATACTTAGTCTTGGTAGTTAACAATTTATAAAATGTCATTTTGTTAAATGTTTAAAATATCGTTATATAATACCATAAATTATATCGTTATATAATACCAGAAACACCCTCGAATTGATTTCATTCTTATCTGTACGAACCCTGATTGGTAGAAAGTGACCCCCCCCCCCCCATGTATCCCCCCTACCCTACAGAAGGACTACACAGTGGCCTGGTCCTCGAGGTGGGACTACATCCTGGCCTCGATGCCGCACAGTGAGGTTCGCTGGTTCTCTATCCTCAACAGTGTGCTCGTGGTCGTCCTTCTGTCGGCCTTATGCGGCCTGATCCTCTGCAGGACGCTTGGCCGGGACATCGCACGCTACAACCGACTCGATGGCGTAAGTGATTACTTCAAATACGTTTTATGAATGAAAATGCTGTGTAGTTGTGTTGAAAGATGATAGGCCGTATTCATAAAAGTGAGATTGAGACGAGAGACTGAGATCTAAGTTAAGAGATTTATTGTTGAGACTGAGATTGATCTCAAATCGGTATTCATAAATGTTATCTCAATCTCACCGATTTATCTCATATGTGTTGAGATTGATCTGAATTAAGATGGCGGCATTTCTTGATGTGAATAATATAAAAAACTATGAAACAGGCGTTATTTACTTCCGAACTGTAGAGAATTGTATCGTTTTGACGCGGTTAGTAATAGTCAAATTGTATAAAAATAAATAAAAATTAAAAAAACTATGTTAATTATTGTGTTTGGAAGTTATGGTTTTGTTTTATTTTAGATGACTATTTGTATAAAGAAAATTTTGAGAGAATAGCTGGTGCTCTGCCAAATCTTCAAAGGATAGCAATAGTTTTGAGATACTTAGCTGACCCAGGTTTTCTAGTAGGGGTAGGAGAACATGTATTTTAAGTCAACCAACTGTCTCCAGGGTTATTGCAGATGGTGTTAACAGAATCATTGATAAGGCCGATGAATGGATAATTTTCCCTGCCACAGGCATAGCTATCAATAAAACTATTCAAAATTGGCACATAAATGGAAGATTTCCACCTGCTTTTATGGCTATAGATGGTTGTCTTTTCCAAGTTCACAAGCCAGCTGGACCTATTGCAGATAAAAGAAATTTTTCAAGGTTTATGTAGTTTATGTAAGTATTATTAATATTGCTAAATTTTGTTTTCCAGAAAATGGTTTTCATCAGTGAGCATTCAAGCCACTTGCAATAAATAGATAACATGAATTTACAAGTGTAGATGTGAACTGTCCAGGGTCAGTACATGATACTAGAGTATCGATAAATAGTGACGTGAACCAAAGAGTCGATAATAACAACACAATTATATTGGGTGATTCAGGTTGGTTAGATACCATATAATTTTAAAACATATTTTTTACTGGTTTTATCATTTTTAGTTACCCACCTATTTACCTTTATTATTTTAGGTTATCCTTTTACTATATATTTTATGACACCTTATAGGAACCCTACTACTCATCAATAAAGGCAATTCAATAGGATGCATGCAAAAGAAAGGGGTATAATAGAAAATGCATTTGGTCAGCTAAAGAGAAGATTTCTTATAGTGGCACATGGTATAAGGTTGTCGCTTGAAAAAGCTCCTAAAGTAATAATTGCTTGCTGTGTTTGGCATAATTTTGCAAAATACTTCCTTGATCCTGATTTTCAAGTTGACCAATGAAATGAGCAAGTTGACTTAGGTAAATTTAAAGCTTAGCCTACCATAAAAGACATATGCATTTTATTTTCAGTTAGTTGCAACTAATTATTAATTGTTATTGTTTATACTGCCATTTTGTTATTTTATTCAAATAAAACTGAATATGTTGTAGGCCAACAGAGGAGAAGAGAATAAAGAGCTTTATTCTGACTATATTATTTGTATTGAACATAATTAGTTAACACAAAACTAAAAAAACTAGCCTATATATACCGTAATATAAATGTTAATACAATGAAGTTAATTTTTGTATTTAAATTTAATCATTATAAAATTATTATAAAATTATTATAAAATTAAAATAATAATGGATGATAATAACAATATATTAAAAATATTTAATATAGTAATACTTATAATATAATAATTAAAAATAATATTAATAAATTATTATAATAATTAAAATGGTTATAATAATTAAAATGATTATAAAAATTTATTTTTAAAACAAGTTTACTTTCCTGTGATGTATTTCATTGGTTTTCTGTAAAAATAAAAAATATAGGTGGCTTATAGCTCTAAATTCAGTAAAATAGTACTATTATTTAAACATTGACACACCCATATGGGCCGTCTTTAATGCCTCTGCCCATGTGCTGTTAGTATGCTGATCTAAACTTTATTAAGGCCTTCTTTTTATTTTCCTTATCAGCTGTCTTCATTAATTTTTCTAGCAAAACTCTGTTGCTCTCCAAAAGCACCACAAATAATAGATTTTATGCTATGTCCTTGTCAACACTCAACTAATTCATAATCATCTGACAAGTCTTCCCATTCTACTACAATGATTCCATCCTGTAACATCTCTCTCCTACAGTTAGTCAATATAATTTCAATGGATTCTATACGACTTAATACTTAAAATGCGAATCGAAAATCGAAAATAAAATGATAAATTTGAGGTTTTGTTTGACATTTAAACATATACGAATTTATATAATATTTTAATTTTGTGAGATACTAAAATAGGTGTCTCGTGTATTTTGGAAATCTATCTCACTATTATACATTTTATGACTATGAATCTGAGATAATGCTTAAATCTCATACACATCTATCTCAGTCTCGTTGAAAGGAATCTCATATTTTTTAAATAAATGTAAGATGCGTCTTACATTTTGTGAGATTGAAATCGACCTCACTTTTATAAATACGGCTTGATATAAAAGAAAACCGGAAATATTCTCGTAACTACAATGTAGTTTGATTATAATTAGTAGCATTAGTATACTAATATGCCAACTGTGACAATATCGACCACCAAACTTAACTTTGTACATTGACATTGTACACCTAAAATTGAATTAACACTATAACAAAACTTTGAAAATCAAAAGACGTACATCATTTTTACATATAAGTAATATGGCGGACCAGAGGGTTCAGTGTGGAAATCTCTAAGATTTACAATTTAAACGAGGTATACCCTGCAGATATCAAAAAGGATGGATTCCATATAACGATCAAATTAATGAACAAATTTCCTTTATTAATTTTGAATTATTATTGTTATTTTGTATAAATCCTAAAATGTTTTGTAATTTAATTTCATTTTCGAAATTATGTTAAATATAAATAATACAAAATATTGTACTTTTTATGTATCGTTTGAATAAACCTATAGACTAAATTAATTACGAAAATATATTTTTTAAATATTTGATGTGTAGTAAGTTACCAATCTTGTATAACAGGGTACATGTCACCCCCTAAATCGAGCAAAAATGGGGAGGGAAGAAAAAAGGAGATAACCAAATACTTATAATAAAGTAATGAATACTATTTCTTAAATGCATTTTTTGGGAAATGCGCCATTTGAAAATTGAACGTGTTTTGCAATAATTTAGTAACGAATTAATTTCGACTATGAATTCAACTATTGTATGTATAAATAATAGTCTACACCAAAATTGTTTGACAGATATCCAAGAATTATTTTAAAATTGCGCGAAGAGCGCACTGCACAATGTTGATTCCAATGTGTTGCCGTACTTTATAATGTAAATTAAAATCCTGTCATTCTGAGAAGTATATGTTGTATTTTTAATAAAATTAACGAAAATTATAATATAAAATTATAATTTTGACTAAATTTGCAACCTTATTTTTCTTTGACTAAAAATAATAAACACTATAGTAGTTAGACTTTTCAAAAAAAGTTATGATATTAATACATGCCTCTTATAAAACAGCACACTGAAACCTCAGATATTACACATTTATTCATCTCATGATCACAATTTTTTTTGCAAAAATGAGTTACACAAATGCTGGGTTTTCAGAATGATTGCAAAGTTGTAAATAAATCCCCACTAAAATAGAAGTGTGCGCCTTCTTCATCCGGTTCATATTCTTTGCGCACACACAATTCCAGACACAGGGTAGCAACCACCCAGACGACTCCGGCTGGAAGATGATCCACTCGGACGTGTTCCGACCGCCCAGACAGTCCCTCCTGCTGGCTGTGTTGGTGGGCAGTGGGGTGCAGGTCCTCTTCATGACCGTGGTCACGATCCTGCTCGCCTCCGTGGGGTTCATGAGTCCCGCCAACCGTGGCGGCTTGATGACCTGCACACTCGTCTGCTACGTGCTGTTCGGCGGCATTGCTGGTGAGAGCCCTCTACTCTGCACTGCTCTGGTGTCGATTATATGTAGTAGTAGTTTAGTAGTTCTTTTTTTGGAGCAGATTTAACTTAACGAAAACGAGGTGAAAAGGTGTAATATTTTCTATTGTGTTGAACTCTCCCCAGTTATATCTACAGGTTCGTTCTATAATACTAAACCTATAATATAATACACTATTTAAGAACTGATGATTCAGTTTAGAAAAAATTAGGACTTTTTCTAATGATCTGGAAAACTTAGAAATAAATGAATTTTAGATATTTTATTAATTTTTAGGAGAAAGTCATTGTAATTTTTTTTAAAGATATATTTTGCATGTCAATTTTTTGTTTCTTGGTATAACTTTGTTTTGTACACTATAACGGGTCCCTGTTGTCACAACTTTATTCTGATTCGGTAGTTTTGTGCTTATTGTGTTTTAAGTTTTATAGGTATGTAGCTAACTTCTTTTTATGTTAACATGTGATGTGTGTGTGTTTATGAAATATTGAAAAATTTTACCTTTTTATTAGATATAATTATAATATTCACAATAAATGCATTATGCTACTTATTTAACTTTTTATTAGTTTATTGTTTCCATAGAAAAAGTTTATAATTTCAGGATTTTTTCAATGAAATCAATGAAAAACATGAACATTTAGGGAATAATTCTGAGAAAATACAGTAGAAAGTGTTTTATAAATAAGTGTTTTGAAATATTTTTTAATGGGTATGCTATGATTGCAGCTTGTGCAACTCTACAACTGTCTCTGTCACCGCTATCGACTCATTCCTAGAAAAGGTGTCGTCATCATTTCTTAAATTTGTACATGAGACAACCCTCTTCTGTACGCATACAGGCATAGGATTGTCCTGGAAGTTTACGTGACTTACCTTAGTTACCTCCTAGCAACGGACACGTTCGACCACACTAATTCTTGGTATCCTACCTCGGACCCCCTCCGTTTCATTCTGTCACTGCCCTTCCCCTCTCCTTTGTCCCGTCTTTTTCACCCACCATTCCTTCTATTTGATGAGTGCCGCTGGTCGATATGATTTGCTAGCAGCATAACAACAACAATTACAGTGAAACTTGTCACCCTCCCACCTACCCCTGGCAGGCTACGTCTCCTCGCGGCTACACAAGGCAATGGGCAGCCAGTGGTGGAGGGAGAGTGCCCTGCTGACAGCCACCCTGTGTCCCGGGTTGGTCTTTCTCGTCTTTTTCCTGCTCAATGGTGTGCTGTGGGTGCTGGGCAGTTCGGCCGCGGTCCCCTTCACCACCATTCTGGGTCTGTTGGGGCTCTGGTTGGGTGTTTCCACCCCGCTCTGCTGTTGTGGGGCGCTGCTGGCTTTCCGCGCCAAGGTACACCCCTTGTGTCGATGAGTTGAGGACACATTTCGATTTGAAACAACTCACTGTTCAAATGACCTATGGCAACAAGAACGAATGATTTATTATTTATATATAAAATATGATTATACTATTTCGTAGGATTAGTTAAACAGTCAAGCTATCTTTCCTATAAATTGAATTGGTTAGATGTATTGTGGTCTATACAGGGTAGCAATTTTCCCATTTAAAAAAATTATTCTTCTAGATATAATTAGTATATTTTAATTGTATGAAAATTTTGAAATAATAATGGCGATATTTTCATACCAAATTTGTATAGTTCCAATAATGCGAGGTTTATAAATTACTATTTTTATTATTGAAATTATAACGATTTAATACAATTTATAGAAATGCTTACACAATAAATTCCAATATCAATGTATTGGAAAAATTAACAAATATTGATTATTAACAAATTAAAAAGATCATTTTAATAATAAGCAAAGTAAAAAAAAGTTACAAAAGTGAAGATGTTTAGGGACATAGAAAAGTGGAAGAACAAAAAGATTTGAGAGAAAGAATATATTTAGCACTGAACGTATGTAAGTAATAACCAATAAGTAATGGGCACCTGTAAGTTTGAAGGTATTAAATGAATATTGATTTGATATAATGTTCTATCTAATTCATTGATAAAATAAATCAAAATAGGCCCGAATATAATGTTCTACTTCAAATACTATTAGTAGCATATATAAAATTATTATAATATTGTTCAATACAAAAAGATATAGAGCAGTTAAAAATGTGACAAAACATATTGCATAAGTTCCCTGTTTTGAAAAAAAATATTTTACGTTTGCTTGGATAATTTCTGGTTCCTACTTATTTTTTGTTTTATTGCGGTTATCTGAATAACCCCTTCTGGATTTATCGGTAACATGTTGGTCACTTCACGATTATGAGATGGAGATATGTTGAGACATCATGGTTAAACTTTCTTACTGTTGTACTATTTTATTGAATTTATATCTTTTAATTGATTTTAAATTAAAGTTAGAATCATAAAAATATTATTATTTCTGAAATGCTCGTCCACATCTATAGCTGAAATGAAACATTTCACCTCAAAGCGACATATCACGTAGGCTAAAATGGATAATTTCGGACTGATACAATCACATTCAAATGTTATTATTTCATACAAAGTGTTCTACTAATAGTGAGATAACATGCAGACCAGGCTTTTCTGCCATTTCGAGATTTGCAGAAGTTCAATCAGAAATACTATACTAGTTCCCACCATTTTTTATATTGAAACAATGGATATCCTTGTTATATTTTCAAATTTGTTATCGTATATACTTCTCTTTACATTCAATTATATCCAACTTTTTACACTCCAGAATATTTTAGGGTTCCTTTGATTGTCGTCCATCAGACTTAACATTGCAGTAATTATTATATCAGCCTATGTTATAATATCAAATTTAACCAATCTCATATAACTACAACTGCATTTCAATAATTTTGATAATTTCAAATCGCGCTTAAAAACATCTCATTTGCGCAATACAGTCGATATATGATTATGCGAAAGCCTCTTCAAACTGTTTCCATAAATTTGTATAATAGAGCAGTGAACACTCTCCTCTACTGTTGACAACAGAAGCAGGAAGACCCAGTCCGCAGCAGCCACGTCCCCCGCCGGATCCCCCCGTCCTCGGCGTCACTCGGCTGGCTCCACTGGGCTGGCTCCACAGCGGCTCCCCTTCTCGCCGGTGTGATTCCCTTCGCGGCCATCTCGGTCCAGTTGTTCTTCATTCTGAGCAGCCTCTGGTCCACCCGGGTTCATCTCATGTTCGGTCTGCTCTTCCTCGTGTTGCTCATGCTGATTGTGACCTGTGCCGAGACGGGGATTGTGCTCTGCTACCTCCACCTCTCGCAGGAGGTATGTGTGTGTGTGTGTCAGGAGTTGTGACAGGCGCAGCTCATCGTTAGTTTTATTAATTGAATAAAGTAGACAGGTGCTCTCTGTTTAGTTGGCAGAAATTTGTATGTGCTGTATATATATTACAAAAATCAATGAAAAATAACAGAACTTTCTAGATATTCCTAGATAGGTTATTTTATAATATGTATTAAATGCACATTATTCATACCACACAATATCAATAGTAGAATTATTTCAGTGTTATATATATTTGAAATAGTTATTCAAATATTTTCACCATAGTATTATATCAATAATGCATGTAATTGTGAGCATTGATTTGTTTAAATCTCTAATTCATTATCATTAACATTATTTTGTTCATTATTTGAAAGGCAATACAATTGTTACCTTTAATAAATATAATTAATGTGATAGATTAACAATAATGGGTAACTTTATGTAAATATTTTTAATCTCAAGGTAATAAATATTATTAGCGTTACAAAATATGGCGACTCTACTCTAAATAATTTTTACAGTTTAGTAAAGTTGCACCGATAAAATGGCTATTGTTGATTGAAACAATAATGAAGTAGAACATCATAATAATATTTTATTTTATTAACTTTTTATATAAGAAACTATTAAACTTTCGTTTAGCCTTGACACGCTACTTTAAACATGATTAAATACAGGGTGTCCCAAAAAGACGTATACACTTTTCTATCTATTTTTATTTAACACTTATTGTATGTACATAAGATTTATACAACATTTTAAATATTTAAACATGTAAATATATATAATAACAAGTCAGTTCAAGTCAGA
>JAUZND010036969.1:0-21800 GCA_034780555.1 Coelogynopora nodosa
TGTTGACCATATGTACATGTTGACCATATGTACATGTTGACCATATGTACATGTTGACCATATGTACATGTTGACCAGTACATGTTGACAAGTACATATCTACCTTGTAAAATGTTTACCAACTGGGTATACATGTACAAAACACTCAATTTCATCACTTATCTCAATTTAACCCTTTCGGCCGCCATATGTACGACTCATCTTTCTACAGCCGCCGTGAGTCATAGATTGGATTACTAGGTATAGGTAAATCTATCTCTATTAATGTATTGGTCAATTTGTACTGACGATAATCATTGTCATGCTGCCTGGAAGACGTCAATTAAAATTATTAATCTGTTAATGCACCATAGAGAATGCTTGGGACTAAATCAAGAAACAAGTTACCGGAAGCAACCTTATAGAATCGGTTGAACATCTTATCTGAATCATCAAGACATTTGGACTCAATATATAAAGCAATACTATTGAACAGTTTATGTTAAATGAATGCCCTTAAGTACATCGAGGTATTCCTGCGCTTTATGTGGCAATTGCAATTCATTAAATCGACAATAGATATTTAATCTTTTTAAGATTCTGTTTTTTGCTTATTTTTTTGTAATTAATTAAATTATGCTACTATAGCAGTAAATAAGCACGAACATAATTATTGAACTTGAAGTATACAACGATATAAGTTACCAATGCAAGTTTTAGCTTTAAAACTTAAATGCTTTTTATTGAAGACGGCATTTTAATAAATGAATTCATTTAAATACTGATACGGACGCATCAGTAGACTTTGAGTAGTGAACGATAAAACAAGATTGGGTCAATTTGGCCTTCCTTAGTTCCGCATAGATTATATATAATATGTTAGTAACTAAAGCATTAAACAGATATTACAATTAAATTTATTTCGAAAAATGTATAAATACTTGAAACATTCATTTCGATTTAAACCAGAGGGAAACGACATATAGTGTCACGTTTACAACTAATACTACAAAGTTTGTTTTATTATCAAAAAAGAAAACGATCACTGTTTTTTACAATTTAGTAACCATGTGAAGACTAAATCCCAGTGGTACTCAGTCTTATCCATAATGAGGTCAGAACTGCTCACTATTTTTTTAAAGTTTTTATGATCGTCGTTAACTAATATATATCTCTATATATAAACATGAATAATTAATAGTCTAGTTTTATAACTTCAATATGGCAAACAGGAATTCCGGTTGCCAGAATATTCCGATTATTAGTTTTTTTAGCTTTATATGTTTTCGTTGTTTCGTAATTAATATCTACGTTTTGTGAAAATTCGTTGAAAAATAATAAAAGCATATTAATAGACAATTGAATGACAGCTACATATTTAAATAGTATAAATTAAAAGAACAGGAAAGTCTAATTATTAGCAATTTCTCTATTTCCAGTTTTTCCATTACCAAACTTACAGAGAAGATACAGATTATTCTAATATTTTAATTTTTTCCTAAATTCGATCTTATACATAATTTACCCTATGTAATACACATTATATCTCAAATAAAATGTTATCATGAATAGCTGAATATATTAGTTCTATTCTAAAACGTACATCGTCAAAGCTAAACAAACCCTTTTTCTTGAACTATAAATATAAAATTGGATAAAAATATAAATCGAGCACAAAGCTTGAAAGAACCAAAACATGCTCATCAATTTTTTTAAAATGAAGGAAATTTGAACCCCCCCCCCTCACTTCCCACTCTCTCTTTGCTTCCAATACCCACCTTGTTTTTTCTCTTTTTCTACCCCCTCCCTTGGACAGTAGGGACTCTTCAACAAGTTTCACGGTGTCAGGAATAAATCCGTGTTTTTGAAAATTGGCCAAAATATCAGTACGGAAAAACTCCTCGTTGGGTTTAAAAATAGCACATCTCAAGCATACAATTTAGGAAAACTTTTAATCATATTATGAGCATTTTGGAATCTTTTGCCACGCCAAAAATGTTCTTTTGATACATTTCAGATATTTCTCTAAGTTGATTATTGCACAAAGTTTACTTAGTTTGTTGATAAATAATATTGGCAATCAATTCTAGTTTACTAGTTTACTGGGTCAGACATCCCATCACGTATACTTCGACATTTAAGCAATAAGGTCTGATCATTTTGCTAAATCAAGTAATCAAGTTCTAAAATTAAATGCTAACTTACAACGTAACTTAAATATAGTCACTATCTGAAAAGAAAATATTATAGTAACCAAATAAAAGTTGAACATAATTTTGTTTTACAAATAAATATAATTAATTTTCATTTAAGTGTAACTAAGTATAATTCAAATTCAAAATTATTTAAAATAGCTGTTCATTAAAAATGATACATTTAACTTCTCCAAATATATGTATATCACTTATATTATATATATAAAGCAAAAACAGTCCATGTAAAAAAGGAATGTTTATTAAAATTCGAAAGTAATTTCAATATTCAAAAGTAATTTTAAATTTAAAAGATATGTAAATATTAACTATATAATCAATGAAAAGTTTGACTGATAATATTCATCAATTTATGTTTAACAAAAATTGATTGTACAATGTGAAAATGTTATATTATATTTAAAACATGTTATAAAAATATTTCGTAAAATCGCTGCCTCGTTTGTAGGTTGCATTATAGTTTTCAACATTACGATAAAAAATTCTTCCTTGAACTCCCTCTGTTCAGTTAGTTGTCCAATATTCATTTCTTTCAAGAATAGTTATATTGATGTCCTCCATTGTGTGATTAGATGTTACAAAATGCTCGGCGGTTTCTACATGTTTCAAATTAGCTTGTTTAGCTTGATTCATATCAGATTTAGGACCAACAAATCTGTCAGAAATACTTTTGCTTGTTTGTCGTATGTACAGCGGTTCACATTTAGTGCAAGTGATAGCATATATGCAGTTTTTTGAGACACATGTTCCTTCAATTTTTACATTGTGAAAACGACCGTTTCATATATTAATAATTTTATTAGAATTTATGCAGTGAGTGCATGATTTGCATCGTGGTCTATTGCATTTTTGATTTTGTGTATTTATTCTTTGAATGTTTTGAAAAGCTATCTAAAATATTTGTGTGAATAAGTGTGTCATGTAATTGTTTAACTTTTCTATATGCAACACTAGGAGGTTCGGGAAATGTTTCTTTAAGATGTTTATTGTAACTATTTGAAATTACTTTGAAGTTATTACCTATTTAGAATGTTTGCTAAATGTGCCTCAAAAAATTGCATATATGCTATCACTTGCACTAAATGTGAACTGCTGTACATAGGACAAACAAGCAGAAGCATTTCTGACAGATTTGCTGGTCATAAATCTGATATTAATCAAGCTAAACAAGGTAATTCTTGGACAACTGAAGAACGAGAGTTCAAGGAAGAATTTTATATCTCAAAGTTAAAAACTATACAACCGAGGCGGCGATTTTACGAAATATTTTTATAACATGTTTTAAATATAATATAACATTTTCATATTGTACAATCAATTTTTTGTTAAACTTAATTTGATCAATAATTATCTGTTAAACTTTTCATTGATTATATAGTTAATATTTACATATCTTTTAAATTTAAAATTACAGTTGAATATTGTTTAATTTTTTTTAAAATACATACTTTAAGAATAATTTCTTTTTGTTTGTTACATCAATTGAAAAAGGCTTCATTGCCGAAAGCGATTTTGAATTTTAATAAATATGCCTTTCTTACATCGACTGTTTTTACTTTATATTATTTTTCTGTTGCTGGTTCAGTATTTAAATTCATATATATATATACAATTATTTGCTTGAACTCAGAATACGTTTGCGGTTTAAATTGCCCAAGCCTATAAGGTTGTATTAAACCCATTTGTTCTCATTAATTAGCAAATAGAACTACCAATATTATTATTTGATTATTGACAATATTTATCTGATAGCAAATACGATAACAATATATTAAGTCCTACAATAATAATAACATATAACGCGTTCTATTATTATTATTATATTACAGCGACTATTTTTTTTTCAGTTCATAATTGATATTTTTTGGGGATTCGCAATCAGAAATTGGTAAAAAATCTGTTTATAAGTAGATACTAAAAAAAGTTTAGACATTTAAACCTCTACACAATAACATAGCAGTGATTAAATACTGTCATAAAGCATTAAATAAATTCAAAATGTTTGAACTAATCAAGTTGGCATTTGTTTTTCAATAAAAATTCAAGACTGAATGTAGAATATTTTACTTGTACTAATTAAAATTAATTTTTTGTGAATTTTTTTTTTAATTTATAAAAAATATAATTTTAATGTGATAACATCATATAGAAACAATTCATAACAATGCAATGGCGAAAAATACAATTATATTATTTTATGTTAGTTTAGTTTAGTTTTAAACTTCAATCCAAACTTACTTTTATTTGTATCGAATGTAACTTCAAGATTTTTTTATAATTATCAGTAAATACTTTTTTCAAAAATCAATTCAAACCATGAACAAAAATCGATCGATGAAGATATATGATCCAGTATTACTAAATAAAGCTCAAAACAAATATTGTTTTAAATCACTTATTCCATCGAGCAAACAGCATGTTAATATCGTTACCATTATATCGAATAATAATTTCGTTTAATATGCTAGGTACGTAACTCATCCCCTTTTTTTATTAGTCTATGGGAGGGCGGGTTAGACGCGGGTTAGACACGGGTTAGACGTGATCTGGGAATAAACGAAGCAGGCTATAACTAAAAGGTGGAATGGATATCACTTGCCAGTGTCATTTACTCCCAACACTTGGCTCAGCTATTTTTAATAACCTATAATATTAGAAGCGTTGTGTTGCGCTTAGCAGTAACTATCCAACAAACAACCTATTGCAATGTGTTTAAGTTGAATAGGTTTAAGATGTAGAGACAATATTGATGCGATTTCGAACTTGGCATTATTATATTTTAAAATACAACCCCATTGACAAGAATTCCTTCATTTAAATTTGAATGTAAAAAAGGAATGATTTGCATTGATTTGCATCGACATGTATTTATCAATAATTATGGGTAGTTTCTGTTTCTAAAGCTCAATTATTGTATCCCTTGTATTGTGTTTTTCGTTTATATATGTTGAATTTTATTTTATAACATTTTAATTAATTGTTATTGAAACTTTTTTTACTTTTTATTTAAGTTTGGAGTTGATGTGCAGATCATGTGTTGATTTTAGATCATTTTAGATTTATCATAGATAACAAACATTTATAATAGTTAGCTATATATTCCTATTTTGTCAGTATATTATTACATTTTTAAATTTACATTAATTTAACGATATTTCATATGGGTTTAGATAAACGGTATAGCGTAGACAGTAGAACCGCAAAGGCAAAAATCGTTGATGGACCTACAAGTATGGTGAAAATTAATCCCAACATATTAATATTTTACTGAAAGGAATTCATTTAAATGTTCAGAACTATTCAGCACTTTTCC
The DNA here is from genome assembly GCA_034780555.1 of Coelogynopora nodosa. Classification (NCBI taxonomy): domain Eukaryota; kingdom Metazoa; phylum Platyhelminthes; order Proseriata; family Coelogynoporidae; genus Coelogynopora; species Coelogynopora nodosa. Next base: position 5,506 of record JAUZND010036969.1, read on the forward strand.
CCAATTATTTTACCATTTTCATTCGGACTACGGTCATGAAAGTTGAGATGTAAAGTAAGTAAGTAAAGAAAGAATGTAGAACGGTATGTTTTCTACAAAAATGTGCACAAAACAACTACTGAATTCAATTCAATAGTAATTGATATAAAATCATAAAACACCGTTTAGGTATCCGAGGGGAACTATATGTGTATATGAATCATAAGGTAATGCTATAAAAGGTCAATGAACTAGGCCAGAAAACATACATTTCAAAACAAATTAGATATATCAAAATGTCAAAACATATTTGTTAATGGGCCTCACAATAGCCGAACTGACTTACAAAAATCTAACAAAAATAATCTATTTTAAGAGAACAACGTAATTTTTCAAAGGTCGTTCACGTTGTACCCCCTCCCTCTCCCTCCACGGGTGTGTGGGTGTATGGCATCCCCACCTCCCCCTCACGGTATGGAACATGTTAAAAGCGTTATATTAAAGAATCTAAAAAAGCTAAAAATTAACATTATCGACAAATGTCATTATTAAGAGTAAAATGCGTAATTAATTAAGTACGTAAAATGCGTAAGTAGAATGTTTTAACATGTGAACAAATACACGATACAATCGTATAAAGATACACAAACATAAGTAGTCAGTAGAAAGGGTTTTAATAGAATAATAAAAAGAAATATATTTTCCGATTTTGTAATTTGAGAAGAAAATATATATTTTTATATTGTTTAATTGTTTATATTGTAGATATTTTTTGTTTATTTGTAGATTGTTTAAGTATGGAGCTTAGCCATACAACCTAACAGACTAGCAAATAATAATATTATTTCTAAACTATATTTTTTGCTCGACAACATTGATTTTATCATTTTACACACAGTAGTCAAATTTTGGAACGTTTCCCTTATGTCACATTTTCAACACATTAATTTATGCAATTTCTCCGATAAAATAAACAATTAAATAAATCGCCGACTGTTATTAAATATAATCTTTTTAAATGTTATATGTGTAAACTAAATAGTGGGTTTTTTAATAAGAAAAACCTACAAAGATAATCTATAAAAACTGTATTTATTAAAACGACTTCCGCTCTCAGAAAACACCATTTTTTCAAAGTTAAAATGTACAGTGTTGATTGATTCTTTTATTAATTCTACTAACACTATCAATTTTAAGTTAAAAATGGTCTCTTGGTAAGATCCAAATGTCATTTTAATAAATATATTTTCTTATAAATTATTTTGTGAGTTTTTCGTATTATTTTACTCTAGCACTCTGACTATTATAGAATCAATATTATACAATGTGTGTTTGTGTCTTTACTTGAAACATATTTCATCCGATATGGAAATGACAGACCACCGGTTATTAGTGGATCAGAATGGAGTCATAATAAAATGTGTAGAAATATGGTGCATTAATTCAATAAATAAATAGTTAATTAATAAACAATAGTTTATTAACTCTATCTGGGCTAAGTCAAAAATTGTTATACGCCGTGTACTTCTGCGGAGGGGCAGGGACGGGTGTACACCCCCATCTAAGACATACCACAGCTAGTTCCCTTTGAACAATTGAGTTGAAATGTGGTACACATATAGCTTGTTACTCAAATAATTATTGTGACGTCATAAAAGGTTACTTTTGGAGAAAAAAATTTAAAATGTATTTAAAAATTATAAAATTTAAAAATCAAAAAATGATTAAAAAAATTATTTTTATGAATATCATATATATTTCGCATACATAAAGATATTTAAGCAATCGACTTTAATTAAATAAATTATGTTTCAATTATTATTTGATTTATGTAGTTGAATAATCATCTATTATTTTAATAAATTATTTAAAAAATTAAGTTAATAGAAATCTCAGGTTTAATTAGTAAAAATATATATGTATTGTATATTTGTATTAATTTAATAAATTAAAATCTCAATTTTCAGTAAAATATTAAATTAACACTTTTTCTGTTTGTACCATAAATCACAATGTTGCCATTTTCCAATTCCTTTCTATAATCGTTATGTTTGATATTACCACTTGGTATTTAGCTATAAATAAAACACAACAATAAATTGATTAATATGAGGTTGATAAAATTTAACAGACAAAATATTCATTCTTTATTACTACATGAAAATAAACTACAAATAGCGAAAACAATTAATGCAATTGCATATTTTTAATGAAAATAATCTAATTAGCACTTTATTTTTAATATTTAAAACAGAAAATGTACAACTATCTCAGATATTGTATAGAAATGTATCCCAAAAAATGTCTAGAAATGTTAAGTTCTTTAAACAAAATTAATTTAATTTAACTTAAATTAATATTCTTCTTTTAAAAAAATACTACAAAAAAGTAATTTAATGTAAAAGAGGAAAACATTTTTTAAATTGGGTGTAAAAAATCTTAATTTTCACTTAACACGATATATTTTGGCTATTTTATGTGTATTGAAAAGGATAAATTCTAAATCATTTATAGTAAAAACATAATGTATATAATTATTTATTTTTTTTAATTAGTACTGTTAAAAAACGGCTGTGGTTATTAACATTCCTAAACTTCAATACATATTTCAAAACTAAGATAACAGGTCATGACGTAATGTGGTGACGTAATGTGATGAAAAAAACCAAGAGTCGAGTATTTTTTACAACGACTTCGGTTTAACACCATGATCGCAGAAAACGCGACTAAAGGTACAGAAATTAAATGGTGTGACCAAGAGAAGTTTTGTTTACGACCACCGTTTATCAAGTTGTATTCTTTGTTAAGTAGGTCACACAGTAAACAGCTTAATATTACTATAAATTAAGATTATCGATCAAGCATACAGCTTTTGAATATCCTGCTGTGAAGAGCTGCTGTAAATGTCCTTTCTTTAGATGTAAATTGTATATTACTATTTATTTTAGTTCAGGGTCGTCAGAGCAAGGGGGCCGGGGGGGGTGGCAAGCCCAGCTGCCTTTTGGTAGGGGGGGGGATCTTTTGGCCCCCCTGCCTTCGCTCCTCTAGAGAGTCAGTAACAAAATATAGAATATCTTGTAAATATAGATCCTTAAGAATCATGTTCGTTGCTGTATATTTGAGTAAAATTGTTATTTTCAAATACTTTTAATTCATCTTCTACTAGAATACTTAATTGTGCCCTTTAAAAATTAGCACCTCCTGCCCTTGAGTCGCTCCGACGCGTCTGTAGTTTGGTTATAGACGGACGGTATCATGCCAAACAAAATTGTTAAATATACATTATTAGTATTAGAATTCTATAGCCAATTCGCTATAGTCAAATAATAAGAAAAAACCCGCAAAACAAATTAATTAAGAAAGAATGAATGAAATAAATTACTTTCTTAATTAATTGTTTTTGTGGGTTTTTCTTATTACATTATTAGATTTAATTAAGGAAAGAAAGGTATTATACACAATAAAAGAAATACGGGGCAGATGGAAGTTCACAATGCTTACGACAAGACAGCAATAATAGAGCGGAAACCAAGGCAATATAATTACAATGGATTAAAACTGTTGTGAAAATATCTGTCTTTCTATAAGATGAATTAAATTAAATAAATCTACATGATCATACTCCATTTTTGGTAAGTTATTTTTTTTTTTTAGTAAATTATATTGGTACAGATTGCGCATATATACCGTGTATATAAATATACTGTATATAAACATCATGCATCAATTTCTTTCTGTTATAGAAAGAATTTGATTAACCAATAAAAAACACAACCATGGTCACTTTAACAACCACGGTCGTTTTTGTCCATTGTATAAAAAAACAATGTTAAAAGTAAATACGTCACAAAACTTATTTAAATGTTATTTATTTTACCAATTTTTATAACATTGAATAGGCCTCTTTTCATACTTTAAACAAGTCGTAATTTTAACTAATATTGACTTAACTAAAACTACTAAAATATCAATTGTTTCAAATAAAAACTAAGGGGTATATCTAGTCGAAAAAAGTGTACCTTAAGTTGGGTTACAAACCACACAATTGACCGCAGTCAAGGTTTTTTAACCTGCGACTTTCTTTGGTCACACCAAAAAAATTAGACTAAAGAGTTTTCGACCATGGTCCCGGTAAAAAAAACTTCCGCTCGGCTTTCATCACTTCACTCACGTCCTCAAAAAACAAATCGACATTCGTTACATTTGTTACTAAATAGAAATTGTGTTATCTGCTTTTGGTGGATCGGATGGCTGTTGGCAATACTGTTATTTTTTCGATTGGAAAATATTAAATTATAAATGAATCTTAAGAAAATAAATTATATTAATAATTAAAGATGATATTAAAATTTGCCTTGTACCATTTACTGTAAATTGCCGTTCCTTATAGATAATTATTAGGGATCGTTTTTTATTTCTTAATACAATATTCTGGATTTTAAAATATAATCTTAAATTTACGGGATACACTGAATTGACAAGATCACCATAAATAGTATAAAACAGGTATCATTTAATCGTTATACTGAAATACAGCTGATAAAATGACGCCTTTCAAACAAAAAACGATATAGCCGTCAATAGTTTTTGTCAAAAATTTTTAAAATGTCTCTACAAAATTTGGAAATTTATTGTTATAAATTTTGCTTTTGAATTATCATAATGTGATCTTAAACTGAGACAAAAGAAAAGTTTAGCATCATTATCGAACCTAATGCTTTCTGCTCCAAATATTCAGTTCACACAAGAAAAATTTTCAAGCACCCCTAGCCCCCCCCCCCCCCTCACTGCATCCCCCTGCACCCCCTACACCCCCTACACCCCCCTACACCCCCCTGCACCCTCTGCACCTCCTGCACCCCCTGCACTATTTAATTATTGAAATGTATTCAATAATTATTTTTATGATATACGATTTTTTTTTTAATAAATACGTTTCTTAACATTTTTGAACAAAAATTTTTCAATTGAGATATCTACCGTTTTCTTTAATACTTAGATAAAATGTTTTGCATATAAATAGAAACGCCTGCAATAATTAATAATTAAATTTATATCAAGTTGAAAGCCAAAACCAAGAATTGTCTGATTGGTTTTGTATAAAAGAAAAACGAATGATATATTAAGCTGACATAGTTCTTCGATTATAATTGTTATCATCAATAGTGAATTATATAACAAACTGAGATACTTCTGAATTTCTTGGTTTTGTCAAAATATAATTTCACCATTTTAGTCACAACTGTAATTTAATTACAGCCGATGACTTTGTCACTTTACAGGTGTGGACTTTCATAAAAAAATAATCGAAAATATAGAGAAACCTGATGAATCAATAGTTCTATAAGAGATTGGATTCATTAAAAATTAATTTCCACAAAGTATATCTCATTAGCAATCTAGCTATCTTCATTTAGCTATATATATTCCTTACAATTGTTATTCTTTATCGAAAAATTAAATTATTATATGTATAATATTCGTATTGATTTATTATTAAATAGAAATAAATAAATAAATATAATATAAAAAATATTATTATGAAATATATTATTACAATTGTATTTTAATATAATAAAATAATTTTATAGAAAATAGATTAGGCCTACACTAAATATCAATAATATTAATTACAAAATTCAATTCATTCAAAAACAATCTCAGATTAAACAATTATTACAATAACAAATACAAAATATTCCAAATAAAGCATTTAAGTAGTTTAGATAATAATGTACAAAATGTGTTCTTTATATAAAACAATGATATTTCCCGATATATATTATTTTAAATAAATTTAAAAGTTATGAAAATAACCTATTTCAAAATTCCGAATTTCTTAATTATAAAAATTAACTACTAACGAGTATTACTAATATGTATTAATCAATATTTACAAATTAATTTTAACATTCTTTCGTAATAGTAATTGTAAAAGCATTTATGAGTGGATTAAAATAATTCACTATTCTACAATCTTACAATCCGAGTATACATTATGTTATTTAAATAATGCTATCTAAATCATTAAATTATGTTTATAATAAAAAGTTAAAATGAAAAAGGAACACGAAAACAGCAGATCCACTTTTTAATCACCCTTTTTAACCAAATTTTTGACCTATTGTTAGACCTACTTTTTGACCTATTTTTTGACCTATTTGTTGACCTATTGTTTGACCTATTTTTTGTGATACATTTAAATATATAATTTTAAAAAAAATTAAGTTAAAAATATACCCTACTTATTAAACTGAAATTTCAACATATGGACCTGCATAGAAGTTTTTTATATTTTTAATTTTACGTGGTTTAACGCTAATTCTAATTTATTTTAAAATCTAATTTACGTTTTATTTTTTTAATGAAAACATATTCGTTGCTTAGATGATACAAAAAAGTGTATAATATTAATGATGTCAATATTCAAGTTACCCTTTACCATGACTTTTTCTACGATTTAAATATGTTTTACATATATATTTATTTTAAGAAATATATACTAAAGAAATTTAAAGAATTTAGGAAGAAAACTATATTTTTATTTTTCGAAATATTATTATGTCTTGAGTAATTGATGTAGTCATGAAATTTTAACCGATTAAGTTAATTCAACAAAATTACACTATATTTTTAATTGATTAATTAAAGCTATTCTGATGCAAGAAATCTTTAATAATTTCAAGACAGACACAAAAACATGGCAAACAATGTTGTTGTTTTTTTTTCAAATTTTCAAATCAATATTTAAAATGCGCTGTGATTATGAAAGATGATAGAAAGTACTACATATGTTAGATGACATAAGAAAGCTGGCTTCTTATTTACATCCGTCTAGTTCTTTAGCTTTACATCGTTAATGCTTACAACGATAAGATATTTAAGAGAGAAAAATTCCTTTAAGTATTGAAAATTATTTTTGTTTTAATTTTTTTCATAATCATGTAATATATTATGTTAAACTTAATTGATATCATATAAATAGATTTGTTACTTAAGTTTATATAGTTGGTACTATTTAAATACTTATATTGCGATGTAAGCAAATGCATTTTATTTTTAACTAAAACATTGTTAGGCAGTATAGTTCACAAATATCAACAAAAGTTATAAAATAGACTAATTATTTTATGTTCAATGACTTTGAACAGAAGATTAAACTGTGAACACACACTTATTTTCAGACATTAAGAATTGTCACCCTTTCGAGTATCATGCTATCGTGCATGACATGTTTAGAGAATTACATCGAACGAACTCTTACCACCGGAGAAAACTACCATTTCTAGTTGATATTGCTGATAATTTTGCTGAAGATAATTGCCCCAACAACTCATCTCAGGCTTGTCGTCGTTCTGTTAATACAATACAATTCTGGGTGTGGTACCTAGTTAGAGCAATTACTAGAGTAAATATGTTATATAGGCTTTATATATATATAAATATATATAGATTTAATTACCGGATGGACATATACGCAACATTTAGAGAGATTTAACCGAACGCTTTATATATATATATGCATAATATGCGGCCATGTTAATGTATTTTAGTAGTTCGGTTTTGTTTCAAAATTTTACTATTCGCACTTATGTAGAATTTAATAATTTTATTGCTATAATAAAATTAAAAATACTATACAAGTGATATTAGATTCGCATTGAAAAATGCTGATCATAGCTTAATACACAAGATATAGTCACTTTCTTTATGTCTAAAATATTATAAAACAAAGTTAAGATTACAGTTTGTTTCTTTTCCTAGTGAAATGCATTTTTAGAGAATTCTTTACATACAAAAAATTAAGAACTTTTCGTCCATATTATTTTTCAGGTATAAAAAAAAGTAGTTGATGTTAATGTTAATGTTAACAAAGTAAAAACATGTTTCATTTATTTTTTCAGGCAATTTGAATGAGTCAACATCTACTTGTCAGAGAATTAGCCATGGTGAATGTGCAAAATAGGTTTTTTTCAAACGTTCTGTTAGCTATTAAAGTTCAAAAAATATTTCACTAGGTTATTTTGTAAATTTTAAGACACTACAAATCTTGCATTTTAATATGTACATTTGTATTGTCTTACTTTGCTATAATTTATGCTTCGTAGTTATCATTCTCCCTCACTAATTAATAGTTTATATTATCCATTTTAATAAAATTTGTAGCAGCTATAAATAACAGTTGGAATGATTACGCAAATCATGTCTGATACATTTGAATTTTATGTTTAAAACATTAATATATATTAACACAATATTGATAAGATCATCCAGTTAAGAACGCGTTTATTGTTATTTATTGATTGATTTATTTATTTATATTTATTTATTGATTTATTTATTAATTGTTATTTATTGATTGATTTGATTTATTGTTATTTATTGATTAATTAATTTATTGTTATTTATTGATTAATTTATTTATTGATTCATTCATTCATTGTTATTTATGGATTCATTTATTCATTGTTATTCATTGATTGATTTATTTCTTATTATTTATTATAATAATTAACATGTCTTTATATCAGAATTCATTATTTAATAGTTTTCAAACATGAACCTTTTAACATTTACTTTTTTTTAAACCATATTATAACAGATTTAATCAATTTGTATTATAAATGTGTGAAATTATATTTTAAACATTACTATGTATGCGAGTATGTGTGTGTGTGTATATATATATATACATATACATATACCTCAAAATACTAAAACGAATGAATATATTATAGTTTCAACATTGAAAGGATTGATGCATACTAATAACCTTTTACGTAAATTGTAAACCTGAAGGCCCTTCATGTTTGTTTGCAAACCCCGCCGGTATCACATCAAGCAATCTAAATAGATTATTCACTTATTATTCAGTTAATCAGTCATTGAGATTTTCCTTCAATCAAGGTATCCCTGAATACACCACAATTTGCATATATCGTAGTATGTTAAGCCCGCGCTTTCAACTCCATATTCTCTATGTATATATATATTGTAAATAAATACGGAATTGCGGAAATGTAGAATACTATTTGTTTATATCACGAAATAAAAGCATACGTTAAAGTTATAACCTAAATTAATCTGTGTCAGAAGAGTTGTATAGATCTAACATCATATTCAATACATTTTGTTATCAACTATTATTTGTAAGAACTACATACGCACGGTATTATTACGTACTTTTACAGTATAGATACAAAGTGTTATAATAATACGGTTCTCCATATTTCACATTTGGACCTATATGTATATAAACAAAATGTTTCCTAATGTCTATGATTAGTGGTAATTTCTGTGTCTTGTGCTATTTGGGGTAATAGTAGTATCAACGTCTTCATTCAATGTGGATTGTTCGTCGTATATTACTATTGTAATATGTTAAATATGTAATATGTTGAAATCGTTCATATTGCCAATCTTATCATTTAATAAAATAAACACAGTTAAAATCCCTCTTTCATAGGCATTGAAGAACGGGAATATATAATATAATATCTAACTATATGCATAAAATTTGTAGAACATTATAAAACATAATTCATTCATAATATTTACAATGTAATGGTACCATTTATTAATTACTTCCTTTTATTTCCCTCTTATATAAACTATTGCTTTTAATTAAGTTATTGTGCAGAATTATCTTTAATATTTATTTATCAATTGTATCGATAGCTACATGACCGACTATAAATATTATGTAATGCTTGCTATCCCGATTTAAAAATTTTGGCATTGACTTGCCATAGGTTTTTTTAGAAAAAACTTGTTAAAGTCAATTTCTAAAACAAAATTCCTCATCATGTACAACAAAAATAAGTTCAACACAGTTTTAAAATAGCAAGTAGAATTCTCCAAGCGGTGCTACAATAATGTATATAGATGAAAGTTGACAGACATAGTAATCGACAAGTAAAATCTATCTGCAAACCGGTTTCTGAGTATTTGCACCTCATCAGTAAAGAGAAGGAATCGCACATGCAAACCAGGGATCTGTGAGCGAACCCACCTACCTCTAGGCCACATCCTGGCCAGTCAACAACCGTTTCAAACTTGCCCTTCACAACAGTTGCGCAAATGCACATAATGCTTATAATCGGGAGAAAACTCCACAGATAAATAAGACTTAATACTAAAAAGAGAACTATATTATTTTCGCCTTGGTTCGCCGAGTGACTCGATAACGCCAGTTTGGTCACTATCACAGTCATTAAAATTGTCAAACATAATATAAGAGTCAACCTTTATGTCACCAACCTTCCATTCATTGTCATTTAGAAATATTCGAGATGTGCGCATATTTAGGCGCATACATAAGCAATCATATTTTGCAACAGAAAGCATATTTTTTGGGAGTGTTTTTTTCCACTTATTTTCGTTTTCTCATACTTGAAGTGTGGACATGTGTGGATAGTTTTATTACATTTGAACAAACCATCGCAGTATTATTACAAAGTAATATGATGTTGCGTAAACTGTATCAGTATTACCTAAGTTGTCGCGCGAAATATTGTCTCATTTTAATTTTCATTTATAATTGTATCCTTGCATATTGAGGGGAAAATATATGTAACAAAATATACCGTTATTTATCGTGCTCTTATTTTCTAATGATTAATTAATCAATTGCATGCCGAAGTAATTAGCTGATCAATTTCTATGTTATTTCAGATACAAATTTTATTAATTCATTTTCTTCCGATACATACAAGTAGAATCGTGTTTCTCAGGAGACCAAACTTGCCGTATTTGTACAACGATACAACGTTATATTGCTGCTGTATTTTGGTGTTTTGAGAGCAGCTCTCGTATTAGAGTTTAATATTTGCTAAACAAATTAAATTAATACAATTAGCAGTTGATTGAGTCCGAAAGGAAAGTATTAAATTATACGGACAGTGTCAAAAGAAGGACAACTATTCTAACTAATTTGAAATAGGATAAGTGATGATAAAAAAATTTCCGGTTTCTGAATTATATTTTTTATTTATTTTCATACTTATTATAGAAATTATTTATTGTAACATTCCTTCATAAAATGGTCTGTTTTAACGCCGTCTATCTTGTTTTAATTTTTATTTACTTAGTGCAATATGTAGGTTTTTATTAGTAAGAAACATTATTAGAAAGAAAGAAAATTAGGATTTTTTAAAAAGGTCACGGAAGAACTGTTGCTCTAGTATAATCCAAATAGCTGTGGCATGGATATTCTACTGTTACTTTTTATCATTAAAAAAATTAATTACTGTTCCATTCTAAATTATAACACATACACAGAGTATAATTCACACAATATTATATTTAGATCAAAATAATTATAATAAATGTTTCGAAGCAATCAGACTAGTTTAATAGTGCATTATAATTGTAAGCCTAACTCTAATTATAGCCTGTCAGACAGCGCAGATTTTTACTTTTTAATTATGTACCTATATATATGATTATTACATGTTAATTTGTATAAGACTACTGTGTTTTGAAAACAAATTGTTTGAAATATATTGCATTAGGTTTCAACGTGCGCTATAAATAGATTTAAATCATCCCAGTTATTGGAATTCCAATCAATATTCACAGAAAAGCTATGAGTCACTGCAGGCATGCTGCTTCTACCTATTGAACTTATATTCTATGGCCTAACTCGACTATATTGTTTTGAATTGTACAATAATTAGTAAACAGGACTATGATTGAGCTGTTAGATATAATTTATTTACTTAGTTGTTTGTTATATTTTATTATTACTATTACAGCTGTGTCGTTTATGACAGGTTAACATTATTCTTCCTTAGATTATGTTCTTAATAAAGTTTTTGTGTCGTAGAGTTTTCGATCACACATTTCGATCAGAAATTCACACTAAGTTCAAATTATAACATATCGCATTTCATCATATTATGAATATTAATAAAACACACTATTGTAGTGACCATAGATATGGATTTCCTTACTCGCTATAGCTCCTAGTTAGATGATCAATCGAAAGTTAACCTTATTATATATATACAATAAGGCAAGCATAGGCAATAAAAATTTGTTAGCGGTTGTGGGATAAATATGATAAATAGGATCAATATGTTGCAACTTTATTTAGTATTTTCTCTTAATAAAATAACTACTTTACTAACTATAGTATAAATAAACATAAAATATAAACTATGATATCTGTGGTGTCGAATAATATTTGATCTGATACATTTTTCTGTGCAACTGTGTATGAGATATACGAAAAATACATTTCTATTGTCGAAACATTAGTATTACATCATCATTACATTGCGTCATTATCACATAATTACATTATGTTATTATGTCATTACATCATCACGAACAGAAAAAGTGTCACAACATCACTAACAATAAAGTCAACTATATTTTTTCGAAAAAGGCGTATGTGAAGAGTTTTAGGTTATATATATATATATATAATAGTTCACAATTTTAACTATATTTACTGATTATATCAACCAAACTCATATTAAAGTTCGTAGTTAGGTTTCTATTGAGTCTATCAACAGTTATATATAATATGTTGATACTTTAACAGGAAATGGAGATAATATCACTTTGGCACTTACAGCCTTTAGAAAATTAACGTCGAAACGTTATTTTATAGTCCAATTAGACAAGTTTGAACACATCAGGAAATATGACTAATTGTCAAATCAAAGACTCTATTTGATGCTGCAAAACCTTGTTTTATTAATAAAATTATTTAAAAGCTATATCATTATTTTTACCAACATCAATATAAAAATATACTCGTTAATTAAAATTTAGAATGATGATACATCTCGTCGAAAAGATATTATAACATATGTTTGTTGTTTATTTTAACGCCATAATAAATACAAAAGTTTTACTAACAGCTGTTTTTCCTATACTGTTCACAGTAAAAATTATGAACATATTTTAGAAACAGCGCAGAATACATTCTTATAATTTAGTATTTCAGATCTTTAAAAATAAGAAATGCTACATATAATGGCACAACATATCATATAACATTAAAAAAACCAACGAGTTGAATAACGAACAATATTTTTTATTAAATACATGGAATTACGAGTAGTTAAATGTAATCTTTTATGGCATACAATTCCTATATTTTCACTCTCGGATTCCATATATATATATATATGCTTCACAAAACAAAGCTCCGGATTTTATGCTCACGGAAGTAAAGTTTATTTGAATTATATTGATCCCAAATGCATTTTAAAGAATTTTCATGAGGTCTACCAATAACATATTAATACGAAATAATAAAATATTAATAAAACTTACGGGAAAATGTCTTGTTATTATTTTGTTATAACACTGTGAAATAATATAATAAGTTCATACTTTGAATTAATCTGTAACATTACAAACTATGTGTTATTTTATTAGTCATAATGCAGCAAAAGTTTTAATATTTGAATGGAAACTTTGCAGATTATATAAACATTTGTTCCATTTATAGATAGATTATTTCTTACAAATAATACAATAATAAAACTTAAAATTGTCCTAAAAATACATTTTTAAAATAGTTATTTTTTTGAAAATATATACCACATAATAGACATATCATGACATCCTAAGTTTATATTTAAAATATTAATTGGACTAAAGAAGTTTTTAGTAAATATTTTTTATTTATAATCTTTTATATTTACGTACGTCCAATACAGTTATTAAGATACGTGAAGGCCAAAATACTGATCACATAATACCTCAATTTTTTTAATGTAAACAGACATGCTAATTAATATAACAATAAGTTTTTCGGCTTTGACAGTACCTTCAAGGTAGTACTATATTACATTTCATATATCTATACATAATTTAAGTGTTTGAATCTTAGAAATTGCAGTAATATAATGTAATAGAATATAATATAATAATTTTTTAATATAAATTTAGAACGATCTTTTATTGTCTGGTTTAGGTAACTTTTAGTAGATATTTTCCCCCTGAAATTGTCATAAAATAACCACCAGGAAAACACATATTTCAATCGACTTCTTTTGCTAGGTAGATATACGGTTAAAATTGGAATTACTTAAATTATAGTAATTATTATCGCAGTTGTGTTCTGTACTAAAATTGGATATAAATACTCTACATTGTTCTGCAACTTATTTGTGTTTCTGACAAACAAATGTTGCCTATTGTAAATAATGTCTGTGAATAATATCGTAAATAATGTCTGTAAAGGTAACATAAAACAATAACAAAAGACGAGGGATCGTTTTTTTCTATGTTCAGTAGCTTTAAAAATGTTTGTTCATATTATCTCATCTTGGAGTATAACATCATGTTCAATAAAAGTGTTCCGAAAAATAACACTAACAAAGTTAATAATAAACTAAGGTGTAAGGAATATTATTAAGATCTTCAAAAAAGTAAATGTAAAATAAATTAAAATATTGTATCACATTATTATTGACAGTCTCATACATTTTTACAAAAATATAATTTCGAATTTCGAAATGTTTAATATTTATTTCACGGTATTGAATACTAAATGAAATCTCCAAGACATGTAACACAGTTCTAGTAACATGTCATTTGTTATAATATTACCAACCACCATTTAAAAAACTAAATAAAACAGAACTTGAATGAACAATATTTGAAAACTATGTTAAGAAAACATTTGCTTAAAACCTATACACGGTAAATAAAAAGTTTGAGTCACATGAAATATCTTGAATATAAAAACAATAGTTAATAGGGGAAAGATAACAGCTCAAAATAACAGCGCTCGAAACCTACATTATGCTTCAGATAGGTAGTGATGGTAAGTAGTATCAATGAGTAGTATCAATGAGTAGTATCAATGAGAAGGGTAGAGCTGCCTTTCTTGCCAAATTATTATAATGCAATAAATTTAGCATTATTCTGAACCACTTTGAAAGGACAAATGTGAAGGAAAACCCAAGGGGAATACTTCTTTAGTATCAGTTTCCTGCATCGTACTACTAAACAGTATTGTAATATAAGACGACATTATGTAAATCGTATTATCTATGGGATTAATTTCATGGATGGAAATTTATGCTCACATGCAAGTAAACTAGTAAGCATAAAATGTTTAGGAAATTATGCTGGTGGTTAGATGTGAAATATAATACTAATTAATACGGAAAATAAATAAAATTTTGTTTGCCTTAAATTCGTGCATATTACAAGATTATTTAAACTAAATTTATAAAATAGTAGTGTAATATAATATAATTCAAATATTAAACTTTACATGGAATTTTGATAATATTAAGGAAGATGAAAAAAATCGATAAAATCTAAATAAATTTTATTATTAGATAGTCTCTTAGAAAAGACAAAAGTTTTATTGCAGAAACGACATATCATATTTAACATTAAAATCGATCACTTTTTTAGATCTAATACAAAAAAGGGTTAAGAAATAATATTTTTTAAGAACCATATTTTAACTAAATCGTGATCCATATCAAAGATTGTAAAATATAAGTGCCTCAAAAGAAACCGAATATAGTATGGTATGTTATCCTAAGTTTTTGGTCTACTTGATGTAATTTTAGTTTTTTAATTTAAGTTTCACAAATTATTATTTATGTTTCTTAAATATATTATTTATGTTTCTCAAATATATTATTTATATTCATATTAATATTATATTTATTTATAGTGCCCATTGTTATTATTTATATTTATAAATTATGTCATTCATAATTATATAACTTATTATTATTATAAAAAATACTAAACAAGCATATTCATATCATATAAATAAATAATAAAACTTGTCATAATATTACTGTATTTCTGTTTAACCGGATAAATATATTCATAATATAATCATATATATGTTAATCACATTCATAGATAAATCACGTGTACTAAAAACTAAAATTATGATTCTACTTAATATATTAACAATCATTCTTTTTGATCAGGTCGGATTGCACATACGCTAGCTTTTTGATAAAAATACTTTTCACTATTCAATGTAATGCATAATTAGTAAAACAAATTACATCAAGTATTTTAAGTTTCAACTAATTGGCTTTCCAAATTCAAACTTTTATGTTCTAGACAATAAAAGAATAGTTTCCGTTTGTTATCTCATTACTTGAATGTTTTGCAAATTAACTAATTATTGTAAACGTAATACGTAACCGATGGTATGCATATGTTTTAAGGGTGACTTGTCATTTCACCTAATCTCATTTCACCTAATCTCATTTCACCTAATCTCATTTCACTTAATCTCATTTCACCTAATCTCATTTCACCTAATCTCATTTCACCTAATCTCATTTCACCTAATCTCATTTCACCTA
>JAUZND010036980.1:0-21798 GCA_034780555.1 Coelogynopora nodosa
GATTGTAGTTATATTTACTGTAACTGTAGTTGACTGTAGTTATATTAACTGTAACTGTAGTTGACTGTAGTTATATTTACTTTAACTGTAGGTGATTGTAGTTATATTTACTGTAACTGTAGTTGACTGTAGTTATATTTACTGTAACTGTAGTTAACTGTGGTTATATTAACTGTAACTGTAGTTAACTGTGGTTATATTAACTGTAACTGTAGTAGTTGTTGTATTAACAGTTGTCCGAAAAAACTGTAGTTATTTTCGCAGTTATTATAATTTTTAAACTGTAGTTTTCAGAGCTGTGGGTAATTATTGTCCTTTAAATAAAGGAGTATTTCGATTTAATACATTTCTCAAAGGATTCTTATGTCATAATTATAATAAAAGAATACTGATAACTGAGTTATTTCAAAATAAGTATAAAAGAAAAAGAACAATGCAAAATCATCTAGCATAAGTTGAGTTTTAAAAAGTAACAAAAATGGCAGTAACTTAAAAATATTAATACGCAATAGAGGTTCAATAAATTATTTGTACCCATTTGTACTAAGTTTATGCAATAAGTCTATACTAATGCAACAAGTTTATATTACAAAATAAGACGGTTAAGAACATGTTAAACCAGAACCGTAAACATTCAAACAATTAGCAATAGACAGATCAAGCAATAAAGAATACAAAAGTCTGTTGATTTTGTTGTGGGGCTGAGCTTAGGACACTCAGTAGTGTGGTTGATTGATTTAAACAAAACAAAACACGGCAAACATCTTTCATAAATGGTTAATCTTTTGATATTTAAAACGTTAAAAGTTTTTGCTTATATCGATTTGACCTTCTAAAATTAATTATTAAGTATACACTGAAATTAAGTAATTATACTGATATTCACATTCTAAATATGTCTTGTGTATAATTTATATTTATATTTGCTATGCTTTATCATTATTATATATAGATTTATGATGAAGTTTCTTTAATTTTTTTAATTTTTAAATACTTATACATTACACAAGCAAAGTTGGATGATAAGTATAATATATATAATTTATTTACTATTAGAATCACATTATTAAAACACAATTAGCCCAACCTGTATATAGGCAATTATTATATACAGTATATATATACAAATTATATACAGTAAGCACTACACATTTTAAAATATATTATTATAATTATTTAATCTTTTCAATGTTATAATTTAGTGATTTGGTACATACATCAATTGCTTTCTGTTCTTTTGAGGTGATTCAATTAAAAGTGTATTTTAATATTAAGTATTGATATGTTTGTTATTCATACGTTTTTAAAGAATAATGAATATCAAGTCAAATATGGACATAATAAAATATAATTCTTTTCTATGATGTACCATGTTTAAGAATTAATGTTTTGCTTACTTAAACAATTTAATTATAGAATATAATTATTAGATGTACAATAGATTAGATGACTATTACAATCAAACAACTGTTTATTACAATTAATTTGAATATAAATATTTTTACTTCTAATTTAGTTTTTTTAGCATATAAACTTCATTGTTTCTTTCTATAAAATAAATTTAATTAATTTGAAACTCGTTAATTGTGGAGGCATATAGCCATACGGGTTTCGGACAGTCCCCTGTTTATGTTGACTTGAACAAAGTACGGGACACTTTTGTTGTTTTGCATCCAAGAAGAATGGGGCTTTTATTCATAGGATCCTATCATAAAATGTTACAGTTTTGTTATTATAATTACGCGCGGACATCACATTTATATTTAGTAGCGGAAAACACAATTCTCAAAATTTAATGCATTTGTAAATATGTAGCCTACAGACGTAAAAACGACAGAATTACTCCATTAAACGAAATTTTAACATTGAATTAAACTATCCTATTAGATTTTTTTATACAAAAAAGATTACTGAATGATAAAAAAATGTAAAAAAGTTTATTTATTTGGAAATTTTTATGTATATTTTTTGAAAACATAATCGAATTCGAATAATGTGTATTGGAATTGTATAAATGCATATTAGAATAATGCAAAAATATTCATACCTGTTTAGATTGACTTCAAAATTTCGTAAACCCCATGAATAATTCTTCATACGTTCCTGAGTAGTTTACACTTATTATTTCCAATCGGCTTATGAAAATATATAGAGGTGATGGTACGAGACCATTATATACAAACGATTATGAATTGTATACTTTCTAATGTCGTTGTTAAACATTTATTAAACAGAAATTGCCACTGTTGCAACAATTGGTTCCAATTTTTAATTATTAGTTAAATATGTAAGTTCATCAACAGAAACATTGTGCAAATTTGTCAATTTTTTAAAAATTAAACAATAATTAATCACATTAATAAATAATTGTAAAACAAATGTTTATAAAGATCTTCATGTAAAATGTATATCCATCGTCATAAAGTAATACAAATATAATATGACATTGTTGAGAAATCAGTTATTATAAAATATAATTCATATTTATTATACTACTGTATTATATTGAAAGAAGAATTGTTATTTCACAGGTCTTATTCTGATTACTTTAATATAACAAAAATCGGATAATAATGACCAATTCACATTGAAATTATACTTTGCTGAAATATATTATTAATATGGCTAATAATAATATATAAATAATTCTAAATCATTATCAGATTTGTTATTTATTAATTGTAGACAATCAACTATTTCAAATATTAGGGGTCAGGAAGCGATCTATATGTTATTAGTCTATTTTATCATATGATAGCTACTTTGAGAAAGTACGTGATATATGTAAACGATTAAAACGATTGAATATTATTTGATTTTCTTTTAAACGGAACGGGTAGCTGAACGCCAGCATGACGTAAACACCATCCTAACCCAAAATACACATGGAGATAACAAATTAGAACATTTTTTTATCCACTCACGAATTATGTCAAAATAATGATAGAAGTAATTAAATCAATTTGTGAACATTTAATCACTAAGAAATTCGTATAATGTGTGATAAACACAACATAAATATTGAATCAAAGTAATAATTACGACATAATTTTGACTATATTTACTTTTCATGTTATAAATAAATATTTATTATTATTAATAAAAAATTTGTTTAGAATTGTATTTTCACTGAATATGAAACATATTAAAAAATATAAGTGATAAAAAAAAGTTTGGCAAAAGGATATTTCTAAACTGCATAAAATATAAAAATATTGAGTAAATCTTATTTATAGTAATTCTATGTTGGTTATAGTTATAATATCTGACTATAAATTGTAAGATTTTACTGTCTGCTTTTTAAAGATTTTATGTAAGCTAAAAAAATTGTTGAAATATATTTTCCCTTTTTTAACATAGAAATAAAACTATTAAAAAGAGATTCAAAATTGGTCGGAGTTAAAAATGATGCCAAAAGTAGCTATTTCGGATAGCGATAATGATGAATTACTTGAAAATGATGATTATAATGATACCTACAGTATAAAGAGATTAGTTATTTTTTCATTTGTAATTGCAATGTTTTCTTTTTTAATTGCATCAATTAAGTGTCCTTTTGATCCTGTATACTACAGGTAAGATTTAATAATATTTATTATCACATTTTCGATTTTTTTATTATGTAGGGCATTCTATTTTTTATAGAAAAGTATAATATAAATTGCAATCTTATTATAATTAGTTCACTATAGACATAGTCTATACTATGTCTATATTATTTTATGAATAATTATTTAATTATTAAGAATTAATATATCATTAACATTAATTAAATAACTTATAATATTTATGTATTGCAATTATTTAGTGGATTTATAGACAACTCAGCTGTGCCTGTGTAGAGATATAATTTCTCAATATTATGAGGACAACAAATAGTGTAAAGTAAAAATTCTTGAGAAATTGCAACTTTGCATTAAACTATAATAAAATTGATTGGAACCATCAATCAGGCAAAATCAGCTCACCAGATAGAAAGAAAAGAAATAAATCAGAAATAATAATAATAAAATAAATAAAAATAAAATTAATTAATTAATAAAAATTAAAAAAATAAAAATAATAATAAAAAAGCTATATACAATAAACATCTGTTAATAATATTATTTATTAAAAAGAAAACAATGTAAAGAATATAACAAATTCTATTATGACAGTAATAAAAACAACACAAAATATTATCAATAGCAAAAGCACAAAATTATAAAAAATATACAGATTTTGTTGTTGTTTAGACTTTAGATTATAAAAGAAAAGATTACAATTAAATTACAATTAAAAAGAAGGAAATAAAGACAGTATGACTACCTCCAAATATTTAAACATATGATTATGATAGATCTTGACATTGACAAATAATAATATACATGGATTGTCCTTGGCCATATCCTTATAGGCTGAGTTGTCCTAGCCTAGGCCAAGTTTTCTTTAGCTGAGCTGTCCCATTACCTGTTTAATTATATGAATGATACTCCCATGTATTAGTTCAGAACATATGGTATACCCAGCCTGAGGTCTAGGTCAAAATACACCTTGGTAAGTTAATATATTGTCCTTGAATCTTGATGAGCAAAAGTAAAGAAACATATTGCAACCAGATGAAAAATATTTGAAGCTATGATTTGCAATTTTCAGAGGAAAGGCCAAATTTTTAAACAATTTACCTGCTATCCCAAAGTAACAGTAGATTGAGGAAATAGATAATAACATATTAAATGCATTGCCACCTGAACTTCAGAAAATTTAATTCAAACAAACACTTTCTAAAAAATTGAAACTGCAAAGTTACATTTGTTTTCAGAAAGTAAATTGAATTACTTAATGAATAATTTTTATCCATGAGGTAGGCTTTTATATTATTATATTATTTCTCTTACCTCTGAGTTATGAGTATAATTAGATGTGTATATAGTTTAAGTTATTGTTTGACCTCTGTATATACTATATGTGCATAATATCATGATCACTTGTACATGCATAATTACAGGGTATATATTATATCTTTATTTTACAGTGTTAGATACCTAAACTTTTTACTCTTTTTCTCTGACATAAACTTTTATAATAATTAAATTAGATAATACTTTAAAGAGTAATAAAATGTATATATTACTGAAAGAGTCAAGACTCTGTTAAACCCATATTCTGTATTAAATTTTACATTTATATCTCTACCACTATAATAATATTTTTATGTTTGTTAGTTGTTTTAAAATACATGCCAAATGTTTACTGTGCTAGTATAATTTAATATTGCATAAGTTCATATTTGTTATATTCACCAACTACAGAATACATAGTTTTATGAAAATACTACTTCTGACAAATTCCCTAAATGCTTTTTTATATGTAGATAACCTAAAAGTAATACATGCTTTCAGCCCATACACCCTTTGTTCCAAAATGAGATCAGAAATGTGCCATGTTTATCACAGAAAACCTTGGTGTCTTTTCTGAAGCAGTTCTAAGTGGATTTGGTAATAGGAAGCACACCACTATTGTTGTTCCGAAGAGTTTAAATGTAGCTGGTTTCTTTCCATTGAACCAATGAATAATCGACTTACAATAATATCACCACTTTAATACTTGTATTGATTATATTTCATTATGGAATATCTGGTGCATCTGCCAATGGTTATTTATGCACATTTTTTTCATTTCAATGTTTAAAGAGCTGACCTTTTGAAAATGTGTGGAATATATAAAATCGTTAATCATCATTATAACCAGAGATATACAAAGCAGAAAGTCAGTATGGTTATCCAACACCCAGAGTGGAGGTTAACCATTACCCTGTTCTATTAATATATAAATAATAACAGTGGACTATTTAATGCATTATTTAAAAATATTTTAATTGTTAATTATTTATATTATAAAAGTTAATTTGCATATTCACACTTCTGTATATATATACATATATAAAATATATATATTTATAAAAATAACTTAAAATATTATTTTAATCATGATTGAGTGAAATTCTTACTATTTCACATTTTTAAGATAATATCAACCTACTCAATTTTTATCAATTGTTAGGAAATAATATCAGACATTTCTGAGACATTACTATTTAATTAAGATAAAATATAACATTTAACACTTTTGTGTTTCCAATGCACTAGAAATTAGTCAATTAAAAAGAATTTGATAATATACTTAGTCTTTGATATCATAATCCATACCCTCCAAAATGTATGACATTTTGTGGAGTAATTGAACTGATTTCCCCTGATTCTATTACAATGTATATTTTAATTTTAAAAATAATAAAGGCATAACTCATTTTTATGCTTTGTAACACCACAATCATGAAAAGAACATTCATTCTGTTGTTGTTTTCTGTTGACCATTTGGTTTGGGATTTATATAATGTGATATTTCTTTTCAGGTTAGAGTCAATACCCGCTTTTGTTGGACCACTTACATTAAATAAAATGTTATCAGACTCAGAAGTCTTATATGAGAAGGACTCACTTGGAGTGGAGTCTTTTGTCATTCATGGTTGTAAGTATTTTATTCATATTGCTATGTTTTAGATTTATAACAATAAATGGGAAACTCCAAAAGCTTGTAGTATTCTCATTAATTTGGGCAATAATTATATACAATATATAATATCGTTTCATTATTGGTAATTTTTTGTGTTAAACTGAAAATGTAAATATAATTTTTTTGAATTATTTTTAATGGTTTATGATGACATTTAAATGTGAAAATTATAGTATTTTCTGCAAAAGTCATTACTTGTTTTTATTTATTATAGTATTTTCTCTTTGATGCATCGTTTTTTTGATGTCAAATGTTTTACATTAGAATTTTTAAAATTTGCAAACTAATTGAAAAGGCTATGTGTTACATTTAATTTATATTCAGTGTAGATTATGTGACTTCTTAATTATTTAACATTTTATAAACATTCACTCCCTGAAAAATATTAGCTAAATATAAATGATTTCAATGGATAAATGCAAAAATTTGAGAAAAAACTTTATTTAGAGTTAAGAATTATATTTTATTATAAAAAATTAATTATAAGATACACATGTGTTTGTTGTTTATAAGGACTTTTTATATGTTCTAATTTTGAACTTTATCTATATTTCAATTTTTTGGGAATTTCCATCTTTCCACATAGCAATGCCTAAGTTGGAAGATTATTTAGCATTCCAAAAGTGTAAAACAAAAAACGTAACAGATTAAGTTCAGACAACGTGAGGTTTCTAGTTGTTGCAAAAAGCTTTGTTGTTAATCAACAAATGGAATGCTGCATCTATTCCTAACACAATAAATTAATTGCCCTAACAGCTTATACACATGCCTTTAAAGGTTACCAAGAAAAAACAATTAGAAGAAACAGAATTTCATCTTTATTAGAAAGTTACATCGAAAAAGTTAGGTAACAAAAAATAAATCAACTTTCTAATCTAATTAAGATAAAATAAGTAAATTTTCCAAATTTTGTATGACGTTTATTGATGGAGAAGGAGACATGACAAATAATGTCCGAATAATTCAAATTAAAAGTTATAAGTAATATACCTTTTGA
Source organism: Coelogynopora nodosa (assembly GCA_034780555.1). Classification (NCBI taxonomy): domain Eukaryota; kingdom Metazoa; phylum Platyhelminthes; order Proseriata; family Coelogynoporidae; genus Coelogynopora; species Coelogynopora nodosa. The sequence goes on from JAUZND010036980.1 coordinate 7,553, forward strand.
AAAATTGCTGAAGTTACTTAGTGAGCAAGAATGTCCATCACAATTAATTATTTTTTAAAACTTTGCTACTTGATTTATATAATGATTGTGTCTGGTATTATGCATGAACTATGCATTTGTAAAGAATTCGGTTTTTGTATATCTACACGAACACATAGATATATTATCATACTAAGATACATGAACCAATCTATTTTATCAGGTAGACAGTTCATTTTAATTGTTTCTTATATTGAAACAACTTACATACATCCAAATTAGTTTTTTATACATATTATTGTATTCACATTTTGCTATATATTATGTGAGATTGTAGTTTGGTTTATATATTATATATATACCTATATGTGGACACATACTGCACTTATAATATATATTTATTTCATGTCTTTATTGGTTACTTAACATTTTGACAATACTTGTATAAAATGATAACATACAAGAATGTGAGCAGTTTAGCTTACTTTGGGCGCTGTATAATTAGCATATTTATTGATATTTCATACACAAAAAGTTATGAAAGAAACATTACTGTAAACATATTTTGCAGATTAAAAAAAAGAATGTTGAATATTATTAACATATAAAAACCTTGTTCTCATCATTTGTTTTTTGGCATAAAAAAACTTTAAGAAACTGTATCAGTAATTTTCTCCATAATTTCAGACGATTTCTATGGCAGTCTTCATGATGGACGTATTATTAAAGGAGATTTAAAAACTAACTCATATGTCACTTTGCGTCCCAAACACGGTATACTTAAAAATATATATATTATGTATTTGTTTGCTAATTTTCACACTTATAGAAAGAAGCACCAGACGTTTTTGGAAGCTTTTTTTGTTGTAGATGGAAGGGGTTAAATTCTTTTAAATTAAATTCTCTATCAATTGTGTACATCATATATCGTTTTTCAAGGCAATTCTAAATATGTCATTTGTTTTCTAATCAGAAGCATAGTTTGCTGTCTATTTTGTGCTTATTATGTTGTAATCATACAAATTATATAAGAATGTTAGTGATTAACGAAATTTTCAGCATAAAAGCTTAAGTACAAAATTAAAGATAACATTTAAAAAATAACGTAGAGGATTATTTTTAGCTCATTTTAAGTAATCTGTTACGTCATTATATTCTATCAAACACCGGTGGGTCATTATAAACCCCTCTCGGCGCTTTTAATGATAACATATGCTTTTATATGACGTTGTTTAATCAAAATATATAATTTTGTAATTTTCTGTTAATTTATCTACTAAAAAGTTATACACCTTTGTGCATTTAGATAGTAGTATACATAATTGTAGTTTAATAATATTACTTAACATAACAATCATTATGCAAATTTAAATTATTAAATATATTTAAATTGTATATTGTTTGAAAACAATGAATATATAGCTATATTATTTAGTGTATTATTTTGTTCTTATTTTCTAGAAACAGCATTAAATAGACCAATGGGTATGCGCTTAGATAGCTGGAACCATCTTATACTGTTGGAGTCTACAAAGGGTCTATACACACTTGACCACAAAAGAAGTAAGCTGTTGTTTTATTTTAAATAATTATGTTTATTTCATACATACCAACCGTCCTGAATTTTCCGGGACAGTCCCGGATTTTGGGATTGTCCCGGAAATGTATTGAAATGTCTCTTAATCTTAATTTTAAACTTAATCTTAATATTTATTGTGTAAATCTGCCTTTTTTTTATCAATTTCCGGCTACGTTTCTAGTGCACAGATTTATAAAAATCAGTTTTTTTTGGTGGTATGTTATTCAGTATTATTAAACGTATACTGCTAACAGTATGTATGTTATATATACAGAGTAGCTTAACTCAAAAAGTGAATCAATGTGAAAATATGAATTTACATAATCCTAATGCAATTTAAAATGTCACCAAACAAGTTTTAATTGCTAAACCTACTTTTGAACCACCCTATATTATATTACATTGTAACTGTTTCTATTGGTATATCATTTTATCAAAATATACTTTTAATTTTTACCATATACCGTTGTCACTTTTTTGTTTCATATACTTCAGTTTTGTGTACCGAGGGAATATTGTGTCAGTAAACTGGACCTTGTCTTTAGATCTTAATTATAATGATTTTACATGAAGTAACAAATATTTATTAATAGTGCATACTTGTTGATGCGCTAGTAAAATTGAAAAATGCTCAGTTATTGAACACCTCATCTCGCAAAATACATCTCACAACTTTAATGAAAATTAATTTGTTATGTGTATATAATATTAGAGTAATTAAAAAAATTATGTAAAGAGAATATATTTATCATTTGAATAAATTTAGCATAAGTGTTAATCAGTGATATTTTGTAAATGCTTATGAAATTTTCTATTAGGAATAAAATAAACTTTGATTTAAAAAACAATATTTTACATTTTATTGTAATTCTTTACTTTTAAGCATTATGCGTTATTTCTCGATGTTTTGTAATATTTAGCTGCATCGTCCGACTCGCGAGTGCGAATTATAACTTGAGCTAAAGCAAATAGGCGACACATAGCGAGGGCAAAAGCGATATGAGCGAAATGTTATACTGACTCTGTCTTGAGAGTGAAATAGTCGGAAGGCAAAGAGGTCCCGAGACCGAATCACTATACTAACTAATCTTAATATGAACATATTATCTGCTTAAATTTTAAAATCATGTATTAATTATATACGTATATACTACTTTAATTACAAAGGTCTTACTTCATATAATTATATTGTACCAATTTAAATATTAAAAAAATGACCGAATTATATATGTGTATGATGTGTTTTTATTAATAAAATTCAATTCAATATTATCTACAAGAATAATTACTTTTACTAAGCTTTACTTTACTTTATTTTATTTGGCATACCGTATCAAAAACGATGGATGATAATATATAACAAATAATGCGTTAATTTAATTATGTGTTTATTATAAAAATTGATTAAATTTATATAACCATTTTCAATAATAATTTTGAATAAATTATAATTAAACATTTTTAATAATATGTACTATTCCTATAAATAAAAAAGATGTAACTTCCGAAAATATAATAAATTAATGTTAACTTTGTCCAAAATAATTGTAGCTTCTATGGTTAAGTTTTGTATATAACGTTTAAAAATAACTAAATAAATGTATGCAAAGCTTTAAGTTTATACAAATGATTCGGCTTTTAGAGTGTGCATATTTATATATAAATATGTGAAACAGTTTTACTAAAGCATATTTGAATAACGTCCAAAATATAGGTTATAAGACGTAGATATATAAAATCTTTATATAATACATTTTTATTTTCTATTCAGAAAATTTCATTACGATAAGCATTACAATGTAAAAATGTCTATACGATCGATATATATCACTGGTCGGATTGTGCATATTTGCTATTTTTTATGGGGAATGTTTTCCCTGCATTGACAACCCGGGATCTGAAAAGAACTATCCAAAAATGCAAATTCAGCTAGAGCAAACGTTTCGAACGTTACTAAATGTTTTCGGCCACAGTGGTTTAATAATCTTTAGACTTCTGGATAGAATTCGCTAAATTTTCATATGTTACATTATTTGAGCTAACATATACTCCAGAAGTTAACAGAACTGAGGTTAAAATTCTATTAATTTTAAAAGTATGGGGTTAATTCCTGCAACCCCTGCTGTGGTGGCTCTATTTATGGAGCCAAAGAAACACAAAGGAAAACAATGTGACTGATCCAAAATAAACATCTTATCCATTAAACAAATTTAATAGTTTATTACACTGTTTTAATGCAAATAAAATTATTGAGAAATTTCAACACCATAGCATAAATATTTTCCCTTTAATTACATATATCTGTTAATTATAGGTAACGATTATAAGTGTATTTACCTTTTCAGTTTATACTCAACAAAATAATGTAGCCATGAACCATAGCTCTAATCATCCGAATTTTATACTAAATACGGAATAGGTCAAAGTTCATTTCTATAACTTGTAAGTGTATTACTTCTAATTAAGAAGTTTTGGAAATGTTTAATTGTGGAGATGCTATTACTGTAAGATTATGAACATTTGACTTAAACGTGTAATCGAATTATTTGACGGCGCAATTTATTAAAATCATATCCTGCTTGAATCTAAAGTTAAAATCTGTTCTATGGTACTTTTTTTCAATCGTTTACTTTATAATGAATCTTTGATTGTGTTTTTCTTAATATATTATTTATTTCTTAAATCAATTTTTTCTAGATTTCGAGGTTCCCATATTCCTTCCTAATGATCGCCACCATCACAACTTTTACGATTTAGACTTTCTCTCTGACGGAACCACTGTATTTTCCGACAGCTCCAACAAGTATTCATCTAAGGACATTGTTTACGAATTTCTTGAAAATCGTCCACATGGCAGGTAGCCTAATTAATAAGCTTTGTTAATACATTTTATATCATACTCAGCCTAATTGCAGATATAGGTAACATTACAAAGTTATTACAATGAGCGCTTTAGCAAATTTGATATAGTTCGATTAATATAATTTTTTCCTTGTAAATGATTAGATTTAAATCACGAAGTAATTTAAAGAATTAAGGCTGTGATTGTTGTAACATGTGTCAGATCATGTGATTGTTGTAACATGTGTCAGATCATGTGATCGTAAGCGTTGTAACATGTGTCAGATCATGTGATTGTTGTAACATGTGTCAGATCATGTGGTCGTTGTAACATGTGTCAGATCATGTGATCGTTGTAACACGTGTCAGATCATGGGATTGTTGTAACATGTGTCAGATCATGTGATTGTTGTAACATGTGTCAGATCATGTAATTGTTGTAACATGTGTCAGATCATGTGATTGTTGTAACATGTGTCAGATCATGTGATTGTTGTAACATGTGTCAGATCATGTGATCGTTGTAACATGTGTCAGATCATGTGATCATTGTAACATGTGTCAGATCATGTGATTGTTGTAATGTGTGTCAGATCATGTGATTGTTTTAACATGTGTCAGATCATGTGATCGTAAGTGTTGTAACATGTGTCAGATCATGTGATCGTTGTAATATGTGTCAGATGTGATTGTTGTAACATGTGTCAGATCATGTGATCATTGTAACATGTGTCAGATCATGTGATTGTTGTAATATGTGTCAGATCATGTGATCGTTTTAACATGTGTCAGATCATGTGATCGTAAGCGTTGTAACATGTGTCAGATCATGTGATCGTTGTAACATGTGTCAGATCATATGATTGTGGTAACATGTGTCAGATCATGTGTTCATTGTAACATGTGTCAGATCATGTGATTGTTGTAACATGTGTCAGATCATGTGATTGTTGTAACATTACATGTGTCAGATCAATTCATGTGATTGTTGTAACATGTGTCAGATCATGTGATCGTTGTAACATGTATCAGACCATGTGGTCGTTGTAACATGTGTCAGATCAATTCATGTGGTCGTTTTAACATGTGTCCGATCATGTGGTCGTTGTAACATGTGTCAGATCAATTCATGTGGTCGTTGTAACATGTGTCAGATCATGTGATTGTTGTAACATGTGTCAGATCAATTCATGTGATTGTTGTAACATGTGTCAGATCATGTGATCGTTGTAACATGTATCAGTCCATGTGGTCGTTGTAACATGTGTCCGGTCTATTTGGTCAATTATGGAAATAGAACATGAAGAAATGGGTGAATAATTTTCATCTATAGAGATTAAGACACTGTTTTTTTTACTTATTAATAATATTAATGATTTATAATTTTTATATAATTTTTAAAATTAGTAAATAAACCTAATAATAATAAAACTGTTCTATGATATATATTAACATTTTCAATTAAGCTTTTATAGAATTCTAATTTGACGAAGTTAGTAGTAATGTAATCTCCATCGATAACAAACAGACGTTTAAATGTGTAGCTTCCTGGTGTGTCACCGTCTTTACTAATTATGTCGAAATGCTAATTTTTATTAATCCGCTTTTCGATATAAATTGCGATTCAAGCTTGACATTTCATTCGCGTCACCTATGTTTTGATGTCTAAGTATAGGCATCAGCTATTTGTTTTGTTTGCTCACGAATATATTTTGTATGCTTTACTTACATCAATATTTAAATATTTTACTTAATTCGCGAGTAGAAAATCCGCAGAAATAAATATTAAATAACAAAATTTCTAAATGTTTGTCGCAATATCAGTAATAAAAATAAGGTTTTATTAAACATGTCTAATGGTGTAAAGTTTCATTGTTTGTTTAAGCCTAGGGGCGCTAAGTGGGGATGCAATTATTCGAACATTTACACTACTTGTCTAAGTCTTAACGCATTTGCGATTTTATACATTTTCATATAATATACATAATTCTATTATATGAATGTTTAATTTATACTGAAGTTTATAAAGTTAATGTATAATTTTACTGAAGTTGGTGACGTATTGCATGATTCAAAATGAGCTATAAATAGCCTTTTTAAGACATTTAAATGAAACTTTCTTTGTTCACTCATATTCTGATATCTTTTCTGCTAAATTATTTGTTTGAACTTTACTGACAACTATTATGGTGTTATGAACTAAAAACTGATTTTTTAAAACTTTGTTTTTCCATCCATTGTAATTAGCACATCTTTTTGGCGTAAAGTAGATAGCTAACTATGAGTTTGATTAGAAAATTAATTAGTCTACATATCATTTAATCGTCTTGAAAAACTACACAATAATGTATTATTACATTTATAGAGAATATTTAACTATACATGCTTTATGATTCCCCCCTCCGGCTTAATGGGCTTTCAAAAGCGACTTTGTTAATAAGTGACTAGGGTTAAGTATGTCTAATATATAGTATCAACTACCTGCTATACTATCTGATCTGATAAGATTACAATAACAATATTTATTGTGCATTATGTTTTCTGCAATGATGTGAAAAACTTTGCTGCAAAACTAATACGTGTTAGAATATAGTTATGCTTTTTTAAAACTGTTTTGTAATTATGTACTTATTTATTAGCAAAAATAGAATTAGAAAACCCTTTTTTACAACTTATTACTGGTTGTAATTAGCCTGTGATTATGATAGAAATTATTTGAACCAATATAACCTACTGTCAGTCAGTTTAACTTTTATTCAAACTGGGAGACCGAAGGGAGGAACTATCCCCTACTAGTCTAGATAATTTTCTGAATCTTTTGAAAACCACAAGGCAATTAATATTAAGTAAACAACTTTTTTGTTGTTCATAAGTTATGCTTTTCTTTACTATACTATTTGACTAGCATTAAGTGTTTCAAAATGATTCAATTACTCTAGGATTTAGATCCGGATGACTTTTTTATTTGTTTAAAATTTTTAGATCTAACGTTAAGCTTTTCTTTATTGAATTTTTCGACTGAATCTTTTATTTAGTTTCATACATTTTTGAAACAATAAATAATATAACTATATTTTTAATACATTTATTTAAATCGTGTATTTAAACCATGTAATAAGGTTGCAACAGATCAGAGAATTATTCTTTCATGTGATCCAAAAATCACAAATATTTATATTGCTATAATAGTGATACATATTAACCTATGATTAAAAAGCTTAGTTAAAATATTTCCATGTCCGCCGCGTAACTTCGGATCAGAATCACACTGTCAGACATTCAAATTACGACATTTGTATACAATTGTCATGATCTTGGTTGTATTATGAAGTTCTATGACGGCGCAATTTACCAACCCCCCCCCCCCCCACACAAGTCTATGGCAGTACAATCCGGAGACGCTGACAGCCTCAATCCTTCTCCCCAATCTCCACCATCCTACCAGGGTCCAGAATCACGCGGATCGTGAGTCGGTGCTCATAGCTTAGGCCTCCATGGCCAGGATAGTAAGGTATTGATTGAAAATGGTTTAAATTGAGGTGGGAATTTAATGGGCGGCCCCACAGAACTAGTGACACGTTCCCGCGATCTTCGAAAATCTGAGAAGTCATAAAGTCTATTGTTAATGGTAGAACATTGTAGTATTTTACCTATCTATCATTCATTGAACATTCACTATATCATCGTTAAAATTAAAACAAGTGATCCCATTCAACTTATGCTTTATGGTTCACTTTATACTAATATATGCCTATAATATTATGTTAGCAGTGCTGGTACAGCCTGCCTTATTTCCAAAGATGTCAGCGTTATTATTTTACTTTTAGCGTTATTATAATTCTAGCTGTGAAATGTTTAAATCAATTGTTATATTTTCAATAAATGCCTTGGTGTATATCTACAGTTGTTATTACGTTAAACTCACAGTAAAAGAAATGATATGGTCTGTAGACCTTTATTTAAACAGGTAATTACAAAACTTCAGGAGTGAGAACAGTGCTTACGATCCAAACGATTCAAGGTAAGAAAATCTATGAGAACCGTCAGATTTAGGAATTAAGAACGGATAAAAAATATAACGATCTGTGCCTCCCAGCTTCGATTCAATAACTGTAAAGTCTCTGAAACGAGGTGTGGTCTTGGATAGCCAAGATCTTTATACTCAGGTGGAGGTGGTACCGCTATGGGTGGTATAGGAATATGTAAAATTTCTAGGTGATTTGTATTTTATCACGTAATTGTAGGACAACATACTGATAGTCAGGTGCTGGGTTCTGTTCCATCTATGTGTCTCGTTTATAGTTTCAATTGTTTGAAATGGAGTAGGCATGAATGACGATATCCGTAGACCTTTACGCAATTAGGTGGAGCAACCGCTGCACAGTAGATGCGGAAATTTACTTCTCTGAAAGACCGAAGAAAAAGTGGTAACTTTGGAACCCTACTGATTATGTTATATTATTAATTTGAAGTTACAGAAATTCTAGTTTCTATTAACACATTGTACACTTATGGAACTAGCATATCTGTTGCTTTGAAGGCTAACTTTTTTTTATTAACTTTTTTTTCTAACTAAATTTTTAATAAAATAAAGCAACATTTGATATTGTATGCTCACTTCTAGAGCATACATTACAAATAAATTATAGTCAATACTTGTGCTGTTATATTACCAGAGCACATAGTTTGTATATTAGTAAGTCGTTCAGATACATAATGAGTGAACGTTATCGACTGAAGAATATCATTGAAAGAATTCTGGATTGGTATAAGTAAATAAATAGCTGCTAATCAAATAGTATCGTAATCATGTCGCTATATCATGTCATATTCTCTCATTCTTGTTCAGTTAATAACTACATATTATTGCCCATGTATTTTGTCTGATAATTATTCGCTAGTAATTTGCACGTTTAAACTAGATGTTTTACACATAATATTCTTAATTAAAGTTTCAAATAAATAACAGAAATCTTGCATCACTTCCCTAACGGGGTGAATTTTCATGATATTAATCAAATAATATAAATAGGTCATATGAAAAAAATTAATCGTAAAATACGTAAATTTCAACTGTTGAAAATGTAACACAGCGTTTTAACAAAAGTGGTATATATCTAATCTATTATAAGTAAATATTAATAAATTAACTTTAAGTTTACTATATTGCTGAAAGAAGCTATGAGAATATTATTTTTGTCATCTATGTTTAGATATTTTTACAAAGGAGATCGAAAAGGAGACTTGGAAATCTTCAGTAACAATTTACCCGGCTACCCGTTAAGAATCAGACCTAGCCGCGATGGCAATTATCTAGTAACCATAGCAATGAGTCGTAAACATCCAATCATATCACGTCTGATTCAGGTGTCTTCGACGCAACCTTGGATTAGGAAATTAATAGGAAAAGTATGTTTATTTTTTGTTTGTTTTTATACACTTTGTACAAGTATACAAGTATAAAAGTCGCAAATATTGGTTAAAATGATTTATTCCGGGCACTGCTTAATATTAATACTAATTTTCTGAATGGGTTATATTGTAATTGTTTGTTGTTTCCTCTATTGTGTGTGAATCTAGTATTTGTTTGTTTGTATTTACTGGCATGTTGAGGTTTTGTCATTGTGCTGTGGCGCTTCATATCACCACTTGCATTAACTGAAGAGGTGCGGATGTCGCTGTACGAGATTTATAAATTGCAACTACTTTATGTTATTATGTTAATGATGTTATTTCGATGGATTTTGTTCCGAATTGAACTTTTTTTGTATATATTAATTTTTTTATTTATCCAATTTATTAAATTTAATTACCTATATTATTACTGTCAATCTGGAAATTATTTTTCAATGTAATCTTATCTATTAAATTATTTGTATTATGTTATAGTTGTACAACAACGGTCCCTCCATAAATCATTTATTCTCAATTCAAAAGATCTATAAATTTATTAGTGACTAATGGAAGGAAGCTTATTTAACTTTTCCGATGAATTCTAAGAGTTTGAATTATCCGAAAGTTATATATACTGTTACATAGTTGTAGACGTTTTTGTGTGGTAGTGGGCTCCAGCGTCGTACTCCCGTCTCATCGTCCCCTCAGCTGGTCCCCAAATTGGTGCTCAGCTACCTCCTGACCAACTGGCCCTGTCTGGTCCTCGAGCTGGACCAGGATGGATTCCCTCTGGTAAACTTCTCGACAGGGGGGCGCGGCCCCGCTATCCCCGACTGTTCCCAGGCCAGCTGGGACGCTCTCGGCAATCAGGTCTTCGTGACATCGCCCTCTGCTCGACGACTGGGCAGGGTTGATCTGTAGTTCAGTGTAGTCTGGCATTTAAGTCAAAGAAATATCTGTTTACGAACGGTGGACGGTGTTGTTTATAAAAGGTAATTAAAAAAAGATTAGATGGTAACTTTTCAATGTAGCCTGGTGTTTAGTCATCCAGAAGTGATGCTACGAATTTATAAATTAAAGAAAATTATGATTGACTAAATACTTCCTCACATTTGATATATAGTGATTATGTAGAAAGTCGGCGAGACATCGCTGAACTCAATTTGATCACCACGACCGGATTAACCAACCAAACAGAACAAAGTCAAAATTACTGAGTGAGTGAGTATTGTATACAAAATAAAATGTTTAATTAAAAAGCGTGTTGTGAGATTGGACGATTAGAAAGGTCAGAATACAGGACAAATCAATAAAATACGGAATATTCTTAAAACAATTTTTTTATATAAATAACGCAATCCCTATAACCATAGTTGGTAGCCATTGATTAACGAGAAAGTTTAACTTTCAAATAGACGGCTAGTTAATTAATATTTTTTAAATCTTGAATTCCTAGCATCATGCATCACCGACCTATTTACCTGTAATAGACTGAGCATTTTCACAGTAATTTTTAAACTGTTTGTATTGTAATATTTATTTCCTCTTTAAATGTGACCTATAAGTAATTTATTAACACACATTGTCGAGTTGGATTACTCGCAAAAGATGTTTCATACTGCATATAAACTGATTATCAATGTGTAATCATTCTTCAACTTCTATTGTAATTATTCTATACCCTATGAAGTGAAGGTTTTATTTACAATTTTTGAAAGTTTATATTTATTTATATATTTCTTTTGAATAATTGGTCGTGGTTTTGTATTTATTGCTATTATATAAAAACGTTTTATAAATATTGCTTTGTATATTGTATGTATATTTTATTATGTAATATTCTGTTTATTTAAACATTTATAACATGTGTTATTGTCTATTCTATTTATGAGTTTTTTTGTAAAGAATTTAATTGGTTTTTAAAAATATTTATCAATTTTCTTTCTTGTATAATATATATTTTTAATGTTTTATTCCAAAACGACATTTTTAACATATGTAAAGGAAAAGATTATTTAGATACATTTTAAACCATACAACAAATCCTGCTGTTTTCGATATTTTTATTGTTTTTAACTGAGGTATTGTTCCATTTTGTTATTAGTATAAAAATAGTTTACCATGACACCTATAACTTGGACTAAATTATAAATAAGTCGGTCTTAAAAAAAGTCTGATTTTTCCAACAACGTTTTCCGAAAATTTATGAAACCATAAATTTTTTTAATTTTCAAAAAAATTCAATATATTTTGTTTGGAGACTAAGAATAAATAAGGGTAACAAATTTCACCTAGATCGGTCATTACGAAGGAAGATTTCTAGGGGGTAGTGTTGTCCCCTTCACAAGTACTAGGTATAGTAAATCCCAAGGAATGCGAAGGGTTAATGTTAACTCCTCTAAAAAAGGATGGAAAAAATTATATTATTCTCTGATGTATATTATTTTTAAAATTTTCGTTTTGTCATAAAATATATTGAGACAACAAATATAATTTAGCTACTTTGTCCAGATAGTCTTAAAATCAATATTTGAAGTTAATAATTTTCGTATTTTTTACATGTATGCATTAAATTGATAAAAAATTAGCTATGTAATAATTAATTATCGTAAAATATTAAAATTTACCACTTTTTAATTGGTGACAGGAGTGAATTGCTCCATTCTCTCACTAAAATTTGGCCATATATGCATATTTTTTTCTGAGAAAATTGAACTAATTTCCTTCATTCGGTAATGATATTTTCCAGAACGTTAACATAACTGTTCCATATTTGTTCAATTAGAACACTCCAACGTATACCTGAATGGTACCTCTATAACATGGACCTGCTAAGGACAAACCACCAATATATAAAGTTGTTTTTATTTTTTTATTAATTTTATGAACGAAATTTATCGAATATAAAGTTTAAAAAAATTAAACAAAAATATATATTATAGATCTAATTGATTTAAAAAAATATATATAACATTTTTGTTGGAAAATCATTACTCTCTAAATAATTGCAGCCACACAGGGCCTATGCCTTATAGACCACTGATCTACTAATCTACTATTTTTTTATACAGACTGCATTGTTTGCAGTTTTTCGTCATGAGGCAAATTTCTCTATGTTATGTTGGTTATTGTTTCTCTCTATGCTTCCAGCTTGTGAATTTAGGCAAGCGTCAGTCCAGTTTGCTCGATATAATCTTATACGTAAGGTATGATGATGGAATGTATCTATACTCTCAAATGAACGTTAACTTACTTCTTTTAAACTGTTGATTGGAGCATCGCAGAAGGTGCTAGGTGCGATGGTTATCTTTATTGGTCGTACACTATTTAATTAGCAGAATAGTGGATATATCTTTACAATGCACATAGAAATTAGTATATATATATGAGCATATAGTAATAAAATAAATGTCATCTTAAACAAATATACATTGTGAACATATTTGATTTTTTTCTAAATAAATATTGAAATAGCAATGAACGGATCAGAAGTGCTTGTAAAGGTAATTTTTATCGATTATTTACATTGTAAATTTTCGGATATTTTTTAAATATATTACATTTTTTATGAAACGGAAATAATCCAATAACACAGTATATAATATGGTTCAAGCAAATTGGAAAGTAATTATTTTTGTATTGAAAGGTAACCTTAAACAAATTTAAAACATAAATTACTAAATGGTAGGCAATGTATATTTCCTAATATGCTGAAAATATATAATAAAAAAACTCGTGCAAGTGACCAAGAATAATCAGTTGCAGATGAACCTATACATTAGTATCGTTATTTTAAAGTTTCGAATAAAAAGGTTAACAACCTATTAAAAATTATACAGTAAAAGTTTAGAAATTATACGAGGCATTTTGTCGTAAACCAGAGTTAACGAATCTTTTATATTTATTAAAACTAATATAAAATTGTCCTATTTTTAAATTATGCGAGTTGTCTTATAAGCGTCGAATTTTGTTTATATAATGGTGCGATATTATATATATAGTTCATATTCTCGATGGTTATATTATTTAACAAATTATCGATGCTCGACTTTTACATATAGTTACATAATTTAAAAATAAATTTAAATGTTAACCTTTTCTTGCAATGATACACAAATACAAAAATCAAATAAAAATATAATAATTTCACTACGTTATAAAGTGAACAAAATACTGTAGAAAAATATCTAAAAAATTGTAATGTGATGCAGCATCCCTACGAAAAAAAGTGATTATTTTAAAATTGAAAAATAGATTATTTTAGCATATTTACCGTGTTTTATATGTATAGTTTGTTACGTTTTTAAGTTACCGTATTGTTTAAAAGTTATTAAATTCAATATTGAAAATGAATACTATACTATTAAGTTTTTTACGGGCTATTTACAGATGCTAAAAGCTACTGAACAATATTTTGATAAAGGGCTACTATAACGCCATAAGCGGAACATGT
>JAUZND010036991.1:0-21794 GCA_034780555.1 Coelogynopora nodosa
AGCAGTGTTATATTGTAGTACATACTCATAAACTAAAATTCAATGAATGCCAATGAAATATATCCACCATGCTAATCACAGCACTAATAAACATATTGGCTGTGACATTTGTCTCTATGTGCGCAGTATAGAAGGGTTAAAATTACAGGTAAACGTTTTTAAAGCATTGACGGATATACTTAACTTTTAAATCGCCATTGCTATGCAAATAACTGTTACTAGCAACAGCAATCATGCTACAATATTCTTAGAATATGATTTTGCTAGTGGTAAATAATAAACTTCCACGTGGTCAAAACTGTCTAAATAGGCTTAAACATTGTCGTTACTAGGCAAAATTGGGTAATCTAGCAAATGTTGCTAGGCAAATATTTAGTGTTATATTATCATTATCCAATTTATAATCTATATTAAAAATATCAGACGAATATGTTAAAGTTTATTTAGAATTATTGGATATACAGAACATAAAAACGCTGTTGCTATGCAAATAACGGCTCTTAGCAACGGTAACCACGCAAATATGTTCATAAAATGTTTGTTGCTTGTAGTAACTCAACAATAAAGTCATCAAAACTATCTGAAATGGATTAAAAAGGATCGTTGCTAATAAAAAAAATATTTCTCCTAGCAACCGTTGCTAGGCGGCAATATTATTTTCTCATGTCCTTTACGTAACTGATCTATGTTAAAAATTTCAGCCAAATCGGATAAAGTTTAGGGGGTCGTTATTGGGTCTGAAGAATTAGAAGTAGAATAATGATAAGAAGTAGAATTTACGAAAATTGGTCATTTTTGCCCCTTTATATTCTCAGGAACCTTTATAGTTATGAAGCTGCAATTATGACTCAGAGTAGAATCGCGGGTGCGCTACACGCTGATTTTTAATTGGTTACAAAATATTGAGCAGTTTTAAAATAAGAGCTGTTTGAAAAACCCTTAGTTTTGTGAAGTCCTATAATACCTACCAGCAGTAGGTTGACGCAGATGTTCTATTTTTAGAACATTGAAGTAACACATACTATGGCCGTAGGATTAGATGTATGTGGTAAAAATAAACTTAATCTTTTAAAAGCACTGATATCCACCGCATTTGAACGGTGAATTAAGTTGAATGTTATTTCAATTAGTTTCTAATTAAGTAGGCAAGCATATATGCTCTAATTAACACCTGGCTTTATAAAGCAGCTGAAGTGTTATGTTATTTATTTTTGCATTTAGGAAGACACAAGACCTCTAAAAAAACAGGTGCCGCGACTCCTTTAATGGCCGGACCACTGCGGGAATTGATAGGGCGATATTTACAGGTTCATCGTAAGCATCGCACAATGTCCGGACTTACAGACGTAGAGTGGCGTCAAAAGTCCCTTTTTATCAAGGAGGATGGCAATGGGGCATCACAGCTTGGCAGTCGGGTGCCAGCTATCACTAATAACGTGAATATTTTATGGTTACGCTTTTTTCATATTGTTACAGTATTTTAAATAATATGCTCAAACAATTATGTAGGTATCCAGGAAAAGTAACACTGCTTATTCGAATAATAATAATTGTTTTCTATGAGAGACATGTGAATAGATCTGACACTTTTTTTATAAAACGTTTTATATCTTCTTTCTTTGAAAATGGTTGCAACTTTATTTGGTGAATAATTATTGTATTGTTTAGATCTCTGTTTAGTAAAACTTAGTTAGCCTATACTTATTATGTAAACGTAAATAAAATAAAGTTTTAATGTTATAACATATCGATTGTTTAAGCCTAAAAACCAACTTAATATGAAAAAACGGATGATCTATATATATTAACATTGTCTTTTATTAATTAGTGTTACGACAATAGTTTCGGGCGCGACCAAAATTGATTAGTGATCATCCGTTCTTTATCTCTCTTTTATTACTATATATTTTAATATACATACAAAGATTTTTATTGTTTACAAATTATTTTTTAAAGAAACATAATATTTAGCTATATTCTTTATAATATGCTTTTATTTTAAACGACAGCATTTATAGGGGTTTTATTTTTAACATGTTTTGATGTCTTCCGTATTAAATTTTAAATATTTTTTTATAAATAACGCTTTTTAACAAACAAAAAAATTCTAATTTTTTTTATGCGCTTTATTAATTGAATAATCAAGTGATGTCACTGTTCTATCAGATTTGTGGGCGAAAATTTTCTTCTACAAGTTTACGCCGAGCACCGACAAATCTTGCGGATGATGCCGGCATTGACCGGAAGGCTCTTGCCAAGGATATGTGCCATAGTCTTACGACAGCTGATCTCCACTACTTGTCGACAGACAGAACAGCTATGAAAGGTAAATATTCATATTGTTATTTTTATAATTAAGTATAAGCAACTACCTTCTATTTTTAATATATGTATGTTATGATATGTTTTACAACAGATCAGCATATTGTTAAATACCAATTGTTTAATGTATATTATAAAATAGAGAATAACAGCTGCTGATATAATTATACTATTGTTTACATACTGTTTATAGTTATATTGTCTATATTATTCTAAAAAATATGGAAATTGGGTACAACAAATTATAACATTTTACAGCATATAACAGGGAGTGTATGCCAATAGATAGGTTATGGTTTTGAATTCAAAATATTATTGGTTAACGTAAACATTTAAAATTGAATGCCATAGAGAGAGATATTTCACAAAGGCATGTACATTTCTTCCGCCCTAACGATATACAGGGTGTTCTAAATGTCCCGGTGAATTTAAATGAAATGCATTGAGTATATATGCAAAACAATGGCGAATTTTTTGAAGCACAATAACTGTTGCACTATTCTTTGTTATCTGTTTATATTGTAAGAGTAACTTCTGTACACCACTATAAAATAATAAAAAAAATTTAGAAATGTAAATAAGACAAAACAGATTGTTTATAATTTATTATTGAATTAAATTATGTTACTCCATACAAGTCATCTATCGCTAATTTATAATATTATAATGTTTTAATTATTATTTAAGTGTTCATGCGTTTAATTTTTCTCAGACATTGTCCAGACAAATGTTCACTCTAATCCATATAAACCAATCCTATATATATATATTGTGCAATTGACACCTTCACTGAGGATTAAGTTTTGACAATTATTTTAAATCAGTTATAGATAACAATATTGCACAATTTATTAAAGGATTAATAACAAGGCGGCAAGCCACCAATACCTTTATCGGTTTAATGGTAATAATCATTACAATATTTATGGACTGTGCACTATATAATAATATAGTATTATATATAACTGTATATATGTGTGTAATGAAAGTACCCATTTATATTATATAGTTAGACTGATATGATATTATATGATATTATAATATCTGTTGTATATTGGACGTGTTCTGTGAGGAACAAAACGGTCCACTGCCAGGCCTCTGTCACACAGTGAGGAGGAACATTTACCCACTGTCGTTCAGAGCACTGCCATGGACCCAGCGGTGTAGGACTAGTACAGCGTACAAAGGCAGTCTCTATGGTAATGGTTAAGTCTTATTAATAAAGAGAAAATGATATTATTGAACTATTTTATTAATAGTTAGATTATTTATTATAAATATTATTAGGTTATTTTGTTATATATTTTTTATAGGTGAAGGAGATTAGCAGCCATTCAACGAATGTTTACGTACCAGCAGGAGTCATACTAGAATGAGTATTAAAGGAGGTGCCAGCTCTGACCAACCCCAATAATGTGAAGAGATTGATCAATTGGACACACTCCGCCAATAGACCCATTGATCCTAGTGATCTAGATTTTGAAGTAACATATCTATCTAAATTAATTTATTAGAAATAATATAAGACATCTTTATAATTTTGCAATAAGTGTATAGAAGTAAATGTGTTGAATAATGAGAATATTAATAAAATATCTATAAAAAGAGATGTAAGACATTGAGTAAAACATATTATTTGTTTTTTCAAAATCAATTTTTGGTTGTGTCGAGAATAATAAATGTTGTACACATGTCACAAGTTTATTAGATTATTTTATATATTGATTGTGGTAATAATTTCAGACAGATATGAATCACATTCCAGCCCATTTTTTATGTGGAGACCTGAAAGTCGGTCATCACTGGCACATAGTGTTTGCCAGCACAACCCAGATCCAATTCTTGGAGCAGGCACACACTTGGTTTTTAGATGGTAAGATTTTTCAGTTTGTCCAATAGGCCTGAACATGTCATCTGACAGATTCTTTTAGTTTTTACAGAAATTAGGCGATTTATAATTCCAGTTTATGTAATATTATGATAATCATTACACAATACAATGTTTATAAACAATTATATTAATGAAAATTACTAATTGCTATATATTTTTATGAATTAAATAATTCTTCTGGCATGATTGCTAAATTTTAAAATATACAGGTTAGGTATTCTCTGTGCTAGTTAATTAGTCTTAATATAGTTAATTAAGTTATTATAAATTGACATATTATATATAAAGGCACTGACTTAATAGTACATATTTGACTGATTTCTATATAATGAAAACATATTTAACAATAACCTTTGCTACTTTGACATATAGAATAATCTTTTAATATTTATATAAATTAATATTTTATAACAAATTGCTACTTATGCTTGACTGTATCTGTCTACAGGCACATTTAAACTTGTCAAACATCCCTTTATGCAATTGTTGAGCGTGCACACCTTCATTAAGGCAAACAATGAACTGAAACAAGTTCCACTACTGTTTGCCTTGATGTCATTGAAAAAATGCATCATTAGACATTAACACACCATTTTGGAGCTGGCATGTCAATTGGCTGGAGGGCAGCAACCAGAGCACTGCATGGTGGACTTCGAGAAAGGTTATTAAATGTTATCAGTAGATGAGAAAGTTATCAAACATACCGAGTGGTAATATTTGTTATAATAAATGTTGTTAAATGTGCACTTTTTAAGAAATGTGTTTTTTATGGTATGTATATGTATAATACTATCATATGTTTTTTAATTATTGGTAATTTTTTGTCGTTTTTATAATTAATTTTAATGCATGCAAAATAAGGAATGCATAGGATATTTCGAATTATCATTTTATTCACTACGCATATAGTGAAATCTTATATTATATGGTATTTAAAGCGAACAAATTAGTTCACTATTTTGTAATTACCATTAATTTAGGTGATACATTAATTATTATTTTTAATTGAATCTATATATTACTCCAAATGTTTCACATATTAAATTATTTGTTTAAACTGTATTTTAACGATTTTATGTATGTCCTTCATAATTTTATCCTAATTTATATTTTTATATAGTTAATTTATATCTTATGGGCGTTTTCTCTCTTCTATGTACGTTTTCTCCTATGTGTGTTTTCTCTTATGTCATAAAATAGAGAAAAATATAAAAACATTTTTTTGGGTATAACAAAAAAGGGCGATCCTGTACTCTAGCGTCCCAAATTATTTTTTTGTTTAATTTTCAAAAATTATCAAATCCCGGTAATTTTTTAAATTGCTGGTCGACCAAGAGCACAAGAGTTTATTGTACAAGACCAGCATCAACCAGCAGCCTTATTGCTTTTGGAGATGAACCATCGAAGTCTGGTCTCTACAACATTAGATACCTAACCGTTCTACCATCAATTTCTTGGCCAGCTACCATCTTATCCAAAATACTGTTAATTGTGAACACTGCAACAATCTGTGCTCTTTCATGGCATATAGCTAAGGTATAGATGGTTTTAGGTGGAGATGCCACCCATGTAACTTCACACATTCTCTTCGTAATAATTCATTTTTTTCAAAAAGTCACTTGTCATTGAGGTAACTTTTGGATATGCTTTATTTTTGGTGTATCAATTCTGAGAACATTGTCACTGCCACTGAAGCATCATGTGACAACACTCATACCATAGTTGACTGGTGTAATTTCATGCAAGATGTCTGTGTCCGTTGGGTACAAGAACATCCGGCTTCTCTCGGAGGACTTGACGATGATGCTAGACTGATTGCGGTGCAGTTGGACAGAATACTTTCATTGGAAGTATGCCCATGGTATGTGGCATGATGGACACTGGGTTGTTGGTGCCATTGATTCCAACAATCCACACAATGCATTTTTGGTTGAAGTACCAAACAGAAGAGCGGACACCTTGTTACCAATTATCTAACAGCATTTACAGCTGGGATCCATGATACATACATACCAACAAGTGGGCATCATATAATCAAGTTGAGAATTTGCCTGAAGGCTATGGACATCAAATGGTGAACCACTCAGAACATTTTGTTGACCCCTTGACTGGGGTCCATACTCAAGGTATTGAGAGTTTTTGGAGCCATGCAAAAAAGAAATTGAAGAGAATGAATGGGACCAGTCAACCACTTTTTATTTCTTATTTGAATGAATTTGAATGGCACTGGCATAACAACACATTTCCTCATGCTGATGGTCACATGTTTCAAAAAATTTTCAGCACCATTGCAGAACAGTACCATATCTGAGTGGTTTATTTTTATTTAAGTAACTCTGAAAACTATATGTATACCTCTTTGTCATTTTTGTAATGAAAATATCTGAGTGTAATATGTTCTTTGTCATTTTTTGTAATGAAAATAAATATAATTTTTCATCATTAAAATTTTTTTTTTTATAATTTGGGACGCTAAAGTACAGGATCACCCTTTAGTCAACCAATATAAATCCATTTTATTGAACAGTCATGAGTGGTCATTAATGAACATCATTATGGTCAATGAGCAATTGGTATCATTGAGATGTCATTCTCTAAACATGTGCCAACATCCTATTTGTGACAAACATTCACAGGTTACTTAGTTTGTGTGTCTCCAATGTATCTAACTCTTGTGACTATGTAAGTTATACTTATATACTATCCATATGTACATAACTATTTAGAACATTATTTGAATTGTATTTGTAAAATTTAACAATGTTACAATATAATATTTATGAAAAATCATTGGTGATTTTA
Source organism: Coelogynopora nodosa (assembly GCA_034780555.1). Classification (NCBI taxonomy): domain Eukaryota; kingdom Metazoa; phylum Platyhelminthes; order Proseriata; family Coelogynoporidae; genus Coelogynopora; species Coelogynopora nodosa. Next base: position 7,016 of record JAUZND010036991.1, read on the forward strand.
AAAATCACCCATGGTATCCTAAGGGTTAAGACAGGGCTACAAGAGATTGTAGGCTGGTTTTTAAGCTACTTTATAATAAATGTAGGAATCAACCTTTTTTTTTCCATTCTGGAAGTTTTTTGTTGCTTTAACTGATGTCAGATCATCACAATGTGTCTTATGAAATTAAAAAAAACTGTAGATTGATCTCACTGCATTGGTTTGATATCAACCAGCCACACTCCTGTTGAACAAAAGATATAATTGCAAAACTTTAAAATATACAGTTCTATACATCATAATTTAGGTTTGCAAACATGCAACTAATAAAAAGATAACCAACCTTCATATTTGTAACAATTAATGAAAAACATTGGCATATAATTCAGGATATAAATTACATTGATTTTCCTACATAACTCATTATTATGATTGCAAGTGGTACAGTGTATTAACTTAGTTGTTTTGAAAGCTGGGCATCCTTCCAAGCATATTCATATTGCACAGTTGAATCCATTCCTTCTTTCCATTTTCATTAATGAGGTGATTAGCCTTTTTTCACAGGAGGTTGTCTAGAAATATTGTCACTTTTTAGAAGGCAATCACTTTTTCACAAACTAATTCTTAAATTACATTTATTTTTCCTCTGTTTACCTATGTGTTTCAAGAGATCACATGACTTGGTTCTGAAAAGATTATTGGAAATAATTTAACTACAGCAGCCTTTTTCTTTAGAAACATAAGGAGTGCTCTGCATACATGATTGATTGATTGATTTAGTGCAGCTTTGTTTCCAAAAGCATTTTCAGTCAGAGGGCTGTTCCCACTTTTTACTCCTTTTCACCATCTCTTATTTCTCTCATTCCTCCTTTCTTCAATGAATATGCTGTGTCAATATTTTTATACCTATTATTTTCTCCAAGTTTATTATTGTGGAAATAAGAAGATTTTTATTCTTTTAAATAGCTCATGAAACTGGTTATCTCCAGAACAGTAAACTTAGAAAAGAATTTTAACAATATTATAGACTGGATTTTATGTTAAATAAAATCCAATATCTATTAGAAAAAGTTGCAAATCAGTGTAACAATACTTATTCTAAGGCATTATGTGCATTATTCCACATGTCAATATTTGATTAATCATTTTATTTTCAAAACAAATAATCATGAGTACTAAATTTAGAACTTGTGTTGCAGAATAGTTTTAATGCACATGTTTGCCACCTTCCTCGTGTATTAATATATTTGTAAAATATCTATAACCAATTTATCATCATATTTTTTTGTATGTATGTGTTTTGCATTATTTGTTGTGAATTCATTATATAAAAAAACTTTTAAGCTATTTATCATTATTTATGTGACATTTTAAAGTCTTTTTTAAATACTACATTTATAGTGTACTTGTAAATTGCATATAAAATAATTGAACTTAGTGTGAAATTTTAATTAAAGTTATGGATTAGACAGTAAATATATTAATGGAAAATAAAACAACAATGACACTTTAAAAATTATTAGAGTAATGTTTTTTAATCAGCTGCATTTATTGATTAAATATTTTGCAATCAATCAATTATTTTTGATTGACTTAAATGCTGCTGCAATAATATTTTAATAGCTTTTAATTATGCAACTCCATTCAGAATATCAGATAGTTATCATGATCTATGATGTATGGTGCCATTTTATAAAATTTCAATTATAAATTTTTTAAGTGATACCTCCTATTATATTGATAAAAAAAGATTACTACAACATACTTATTGTTTTTGTAACATATTCATATCACACATTTTTAAATTTATAATGATTATGCATATATTACTGAGTGTTTTTTTTTATTGTATTAATTTCATTAATATTATTCATAATGTTTAATAAAATTTTATAAAAAAATTATCTTAGTTGAAACCCTGGTAGATATAAGTATTATTTTTATTGCTGTAAAATATGACTTATATCCCTACAGTGTTCATTGTAATTAGAGATGAAAGGCGTTTTTAAAATGTAATATTTATGGCATGTTTTTTTTAAAGATTTTGCCATTTTAGCTGTGAAATGAGTTAATTGTAATTTTCACCTGTTTTTTTAAGAATGGGCAGTTCTCATAGGTTATATTCATTAGCAATTTTAGTGATGATAGTGTTCTTTTTATTAATTGAAAAAATTACATATGCTTGCTGATAGCATTCACAATCATATTTGGCAGTCTATTAAAAATAGGTTTATTATACTTTTATATCTTTTTAAAATATTCTTGAAATGTTTGTCTAGTTGTTATTTTGGTATATTTTGATCATTGTCAGTGGTAGTAGAGTATACCTTTTTATTTTTATATAAGTCAATCACAATTAGCATTTTTAATTGATTAAGTAGTATAAAGTAGATTTGGGCAGGCAATTGGCATTCCTTTTACTTGTATGAATCTTAAGGTTTCTACTTACTTAAAGGTAGTGAAATCATTTCTATGGACGGTTTTTGGTTTTACCATCTTTAGCAATTTAGCATAGGTGTTTGTAGATCAATATTGTTTTATGTTTCCAACTTGTTGATCAATGATGATAGTTTGTTAACATTTTGTACTAATATATTTTTCATGTAATCACTGCTTCATAGTATTCTTTACAATTACATATTTTGTTAATACGGTGAAATTGGTTTATAATTGCAGCATGTTTCAAATCCTCTGGATGGAGAGTTTACATTCAAAAATACACATTTTTCTGTTGGTTTAAGCACCATTTTCTTTTAATTCCCTCATCCATATTGTTAAGATTGAATTTTAAGAATCTTCGTCAGCCTGTTTCTTTGTCTATTTCAATCATGAGAATTAATTTGGTCAAATAAATTTTAAAAATTAGCTTCTGTCACCATCCATATATCAAATCAGTCATCTATAAATAATTTAAACATTATTAGTTTGATATAAGAATATTGGATTCCACAGGTTTCAATATGGTGTATGTATATTATGACTATTAGTGTTAAATAATTCCCCATGGCTATACTTTCCTTTGCCTGAATAATTGCTCACGAAATCTAACAATATTGTAATTAAGTATAAGATAAATACTTTTTTTGACTTCACCCTTGAAAATTCCAAGCTAGAGATTACTTCCAAATGTGCATCTATTATAAGTCTGTTAAAACAATTATTGTGTCATCAGTTTGGATTCAAGGATAGAGTACTACAATATTGATAGAAAATATTATATGAGTTGGTTCCATTTTTATAGTATGTATGTTTATAGTTACTTTTCTGTTTTATAAACATTGCAACTGTAATTATATAATGTTTATTGATTCAGCATTTATAATATGATAACACTAGTTATCTCAATAGTTATCCTATTTTCATTTGACTAAACAGTGTCTGCTATATTCATGACAGAATTGTTCTCCTTAAACGCTTAACTCTTGTTTTCAGTCCTCCTCACTTGACTCAAAATGGCCTGGTCCTGGCGTCAATTACTGTCCATTTCAACCTGCGCCTGTGCCTCGGAACACGTCTCCGCCGTCGCAGTGGCCACCGGAGCCGTCACCAGCTCCATCCTCATCTGCCGTCGGTGCAGCCTGTGGGTGGGCGCCGCCAGCTTCATTGTGGGCCTCGGGCTGGGTGTGGTGCTCCAGGACTGGTTCCTCTGGCGCTACAGACAGCAGGGGATGTACAACGAGTTCCTGCGTCGGCTGTCGATCCTGGAGGCGGAGTTGCGGGCCTTGAAGGAGGCATTGATGGTTGGGGAGGTGCGGACAAAGTTTCGGCTGAACAGGCCTTCATCTCATCGCTTTGCTTTGGAGGATGATGATGATATTTTTTTGGAGACGCGCAGTCGAAAAAGCAGGTTAGTGAATTATTGTTATACGCTTATAGGCCTGATTGTCATATTATTCTTATTTAATTATTAGGTAATTTTTTATTGACATTGTGTCGTCAGTGATGGATTATTTAGTTTAATTCGCGTTTTGCTCTGACGTATATTTTCCTTATTGGCGTATACACTACTACTCTTTGCTGTTTAAATTTATTATAGCACGGAATTTTAGGGCAGAAAACAAATCGAATTATATTTACGAAGTTAGATGTTTTTCATTAGTAGAACTTGAGTTAATAATAAATTGACTAATAAATGAAGTTTATCTCACTTCATATTATTTAGACCTTTTTAAAAAAATGAAAATTGACCAGGTATTTGATGTATGAGCATGTCGATATTATAATAGGTTAAATGTGATTTTCTTTTCTCTTATACGATAGAAGGATGTATTGGTGTTATTCATTTTTAAAACATTCATTGTATAATTAAGTCAGTTTTAAAAGTGATATTTGGTCATTTAAAATAAAATTCGGAGTATTTTGATATTATAAACTAGTTACATGTGTTACGATGGAAGGCAATCACATATTTTAATGAAAATGTTATCTAATTGTATCATGCATTTTAAATCTTTAATAATTATTATAGAGTTTATCATCAAAAATTATTTATTAAATTATATTGACAAAACACCTTTATTATTTAAAGAAATAATTACATTTACATATTTATAATTGTGATAGGAAAGTAAAACTTGTAATATTAACGTAATTCTTGCAAACTTCTTTCTACAATTATAATACTTTACAATATGCGCGCAACTGAAATGTACATTAACATTTAACGTAAACGAATTATAAAGACAATTTTGTTCTGAAAAAATGTAACCGGCAGATGGATAGAAAGACGCCTTAGGAAAATACGCCACCTTAGCATCGGGAAATTCACCTCACATAGCATAGGTGCTAGTGCTAAACGTGGTTTTACCTTTGCCTAGAGCAAAATTTGATATGACTAACAAAAGGGCTTAGCAATGGAAATTTCAAATTCTCCCTACTTTTTAAAAGGATTTTCTTGGACTATAGAAAACTGCTCGATGATTCAAATAATGTTTGTTTAAAACGAAATCTAAGTCCAACCTAATCTAAACCTATTGTAGAGTGGCTGTTTAGGGGCATCGAAACAGCAGCCACAGACGCCCCGGCGACAAATAATCAATAAATTTCCCATAACCTAATGTGTATTAGCCGCTACTACTACTATGTAAGTAGTATATATTAATTCAATTTCGTTACTATAAAATAATACTTTTTAATAAAAAAATGTATCACCTATATTTTCTGTTAATATTTATTTAGTCTGGACCTTGATAATGGAGAATGCTTTTTTAGGTGAGAACATGTTTCCATATAAGTATAACACTTTTGGTGTTTTGGTATCTGTAAAATAAATATTTTATGTTTCTATTGCCGTTTAATAATCGATGATTGTCGTAACTCTTTTACGTTTGCTCTTTACACATGCCTGGTAAACTCTGAGTTTTGCTTTTGTATGCTGGGATAATAATAATAATAACATTGATATTTTCAACTTCATTTTTAAACCACATAAATGAGACTTTTAACCTCATTTTTTTAATCGTCATATAATCACACAAATTTATAGTGTGACTTATCATGTTATTATATAAATTATTGGTATTTGTTGTCGTCAACAATACAAAGGGGACATTAACATGATATATATTTTTGATAAATTGTGAATTTACACGCTGTTTCTTTTCTATATAAAACATTAACATATTTAATATGCTAATCGATTCAAGCTTTTAGTAATACAATATAATCATCAACTGACTTTTTTTTAAATGTATGTATGCCAATAGGCCTATTGGAATTCATTGTTTTAATTAAAATTTTCCTTCTACGTTGTTGTTATTATTGTTACTCCGGTTTCAATATTGTTGTTCTGTTTTCGAGTCTTTTAAGCGCCATCTATTAGGAAAAAATCGATATATATATTATTGTAATGAACCAAAATAAGTACAATGAAAATGATTACTTTTAGTTTTTATTATTTTGGCCTGTTGGCTATTTTAATTTATTTGTTAATAAATAACTAATAATGGATTATATATGAAAAACAACAGTAATACCTTTGATCTTATGTATATTTTGGTTCCTTATAATATGATAGATGTCTATTTTGTTGTTGTTGTCTCTTTATATTTGGAGATAAAAAATAGTAAAAAGGGAAGTTAATTTTAATGATATTAATTTTGGTATTAGTTTAATTTATTATTCGGTCATGCCTGTGAAGATTATTTAATGTATATCTTTTTGTTTATTATGGTATTAATACTATTATTTGGTTGTATACTAGTTGTAGTTGGTGATGGAACAATACAGTACTGTTTATTGCAGCAGATTCAAAATGTATATCGAACAATTGGTAGGCTATATTTATATATTTATAATTATATTTTATTTTAAAAAATATTTTAATTGAACATAAGTAAGTGAGCATTTATTTTATTGTGTAGACACTTGTGTAGACAAAGAAACAAGCAGTGTTCGTACGGCCCTTTGAGAACCCCAGAATTTAGTCTGACCCCTGAACACCCTTGAAATTACCCTTAAATTTTGTTAAATTATACAGGGTAGCTACACGTCCTTAGAGGATTTAATTAATTATTGCTCATATTCTTATTATACTATTGACATACACATTTCCTAAGTAAATATGTTAATATTTAAAATGTCTATTTTGTGTTTCAATGAAGTCTTAAAAATTTCTATTTCTGTTAAATATCTAAAGAAATAGACTATAAATTGAAAAAACTAGTCGATTGTTTGGTATTCATTTAAATAAAGACTCCTTCAATTTAGAGCCGGTTTGTGCGTACGTACCCTCAACCAGAACTAACTGTGTCAGTGTACGGCCTGTAACTACTATAATGAACGTTTTATATAAAGCAAAAAGTATTGCGTGTCACATCAGTACAGGGGGGTTAATCCCCATTATCTGCATTGACATACAATTTACTGTGTGTAAGGTTAAACATTTATTATTAATACGGATAAATAATTATTTAAAGGATGCTTTACAATGTTTCTTTCTTGGTTAACTTGCTCAATTTGATTTAATATCATTTAATAGATTGTGAATTAAATTTGTTTTTTAAAGTGGGAAGTAACATCAATGGTCATTGTTTCTCGGCCGTAACTTCAGGTTACAAGGATTATTGTTGATATTGGTTTTTTATCCTTAATGTTTAATATGGTTTGTTTGACATTAGCCTGTCGTCATATATACTTTTTATTACTTCAATTGGCATCACCATACAATGTTTTGTGTTTGACTTAGGTAACAATATTTACATACTTTCGGTAGACTGGTTAGGTTGAACGTATACATTGTACCAGATAGGTGATTAACTCGAATTATTTTGATTTAGGTATACATATACGTGACCAATGTTATATAAATATCATTTTAATAATTAGAACAGTTATTGCAACGATGAAAACGGTATATCATGTAGGCCCTACGGGATTTGAAATGGATCTGAAGGTTCATGCATGCATTTTGTTGCAATTCATATTAGAATGTTCAGTGCAATTAATAATGGAATTGTTGTTTGTTTGATATTCTATATGTTCATTTTGTATCTACATTAATTTTTCACAATCTGTATAATCATAAATTATAATGGGATAGGTAGAATATAGTACTCGTGTGTAACGGTACCTAATAAGAAAATACACCATCATATCAGATTGACATAATATCGATAACATTGAATATGCCTAACAATTAAACATTTAAATATTTATTACTGCACATCTCATGTTATTAGAATCAAGTGTACATATAGCAAATGCTAATGATACAGTAAGAAGTCTTTATTTTATTTGATGTGTTTCATAATAATGTTTAATTTTCGGTTTATTTATTAGTATTAGTACGATCGAATTTTCAATTATTATTAAGAACCGCTGAAGGTACACCCACGGTGGAAAGACTGTGTCATAGCATCATCATGTTGGTCATATTTTTTCATTGATCATCACAAATTCAATATTTGGTCAACAAAATCTTTCCTTTATTATGAAAATAAGTGTTTTCCTTAAGTAAGAATATGTATAATTACGAACAATATATTTTTTATATAGACCTATTCCTTAAAAACACATACCTTAAGGAAAGGGGTCTTTGTAACCAATGTGATTTTGAAAATGGATATGATAATTACTTATCATATAATAATCAACTTACAAATAACTCCACAAAAGGTAAATTTCTTTATTTTAAATATTTCGTATATTAAAATTTTAAATATTGTTAAATTATTACATACATTATATATAAAAAAAACTTGGTACAAATCATATTTTCAGTGGTATATGTTTAATTAACGCAGAGCGCAAGACCAAATTATTACAATTAAATAATTTTATGTATTTTGCCTCCTGTTAATTATTTTATTAATAAATTGACTCTCTAAGTTGATTTTAGTCATTACTTGTTCTCCAGTCAAAAATAATTTGTTTCAAGTAATGCAGATTGTATCAATTTATCCAGATATTTTTGTCATGCTGTTTTTCTTATTTGAAAACGTAATTAAAAAAGGGATTGTATTTACAGTATGTAACTTTTCATAACCTTAATTTAATTAATAAATATTTTGTGATTTTATTATTAGTTGATTTTGAAGTTTTCTTCATATGTTGTTTAGACCTTTCACATTTATTTCATTAGTATGAGTAAAATTTATGCTATTTGCAGGAATCCTATTTATCGAAATATTTACATTAAAAAATGAGGACTTTACTTAACAGCTGATGTATGATTAGTAATTCAATTAAATGTTACAAATTATTTAAAATTTAACCTTATGACTTAAATTGAAAATGGTGAGAAACTCTAAAAACACAAATTATAAGTTACTTAGTTTTCAAAATAAGTTTAATGCTGACACTATCAACGTTTTTAATCACTAAAAATAATTAACATTAATACACATTGCACACTTCTAAATTATCATTATTTCGAATATGTTCGATATTGGTTGTTACTAAAAGCTTGCGCTAATCATTTTAACCACTCCGACTTGTCCAAGTTATTTTTAGTTTTCAGAACAATTATTATATTTAAACCTAATAAACTATTTGCTTGTGTCAGTAAGTCCATCACTTAATAATCTAAAATTAAACTGAACTTGACGAAGCTTTAGGAATTAAATATAACTTAATTAGATTTCACTTTATCGGTGTCCACAGATAAAGTACTCCGATTAAAATATATTTGTTTCGTATGTATAATATTTAAATCTTTAAAAAAATTAATATTCTGTAAGCATTATGCAATCCTTTTTTCAGATGTTATTGATTATTTTTATGAATAGGTTTAGTTTGTAAATTTGTTAACATAATTGAGTGTAGAGGGGTTGGCGGTAATAGAACTCACGTTACTAAGACTGCGGTTCTGAAGGTTGTCCATTCTAATTCATGTGTACACCACATTGATTATTATACAATATACATTTAACTAGACAAACCTAAATCTACCACAACAACTTCTTTGATTATTTTCAAGTGTTATACTTATTTTATATTCTCTTGCTATATTTAAATTAATAGATCACCGTTTTAATTAACAAGGTTCTTTAATATTATAATTGTATTTTAAAATATGTTTTATTAGCGTTAATTGTTATTTAAATTAACTAGTTACGTAAATTGAAAATTATGTGTTCTATTTTTATTCCTTTTTTTCTTTGTTACGAAATATACTGATTTATAGTAGTATATAAATTTAATGATTTAAATTAATATCAGCGATAGCAAAACCTATCAACACTTTGTTCATGTCACACCACAACTTTCCTAGTTGCTATTGGTTGACAATAAATCTGTATTTGCTGCGGTTTTTTATTGTATTTAACCTTCTCTCAAAAGTACTAATTATCAGCAGCTGATGTTATCTCTATTGATCAAATGTGATCGCGCCACACTTTCTCACTCCTCAAGTGAAGCAATTCATTTGTCAAACTGTAGTCTAGATTTATGTCCTATAATCACGCCACCACTGAGATAAGTACACCTTCGAGAGAGTTAAAAGAACGCCTCGTGACCGAAATTGGTGAAGCCTTGTTCTAACCAGGTCGGGTTGTGTGTCTGACTGACGTCCACCAGTCCAATGTTCATTCTCTCCGCTAACCTATGTGACTCCCCCTGTTGTGACATGGGATTAACCCTGTCCACCGCAACCCCAGACGCCGCCTCATCCTGTGTGCTGTGTAAGGTAGTTCTGTCACAGTCGCCACAGCCGCTCTTCTCCCCCTACTTTGTCCGCCGCAGTGACGATGAGGGAGAGTACGACTCGGCGAGGTCGACAGTGGACAGTGAGACAGGGGCGACCTCGGGTGATCGCGTCGCTCGACTGTTGGGTCGGTTGGACCGGCTGCTCGAGGGCAGTATGCAGGACAAGCGGGATGCTTACACACTCTGCCTGTCGAAGCGGGATCATGTGAGTCTTGTCCTTTGAGATATATCTCTCATTGAGTTTAATAAAAGTTTGGGCTAACTGCCAGTTTTCATTGTGTTTTTCGATCTTCTATAGAAGCTTTGCCCATAAAGCTTTACATTTTTCACAAACATTTTAACACTGCCGCAACCCTTACACTAACTAGTCATGTTATATTTTCGTTTTTTGTCCATCTTGGATGTTATGGAATTTACTATAATTTAAAAATAGAGGGAATTCCCTAAAATTGTTGGGCTTTATAATATATCAAATAGTTTTTCCTTTTTTACGTCAAACAATTTATATGACTATAATTATTGTTTATAATTATTGGATGATTTTAATTCGAATTTAATGAATAATTTATGTTTTGTCAATATTTACTATGTTTATTTATTAAAATTCTAAAAAATCGGTGGTTTACTATAATTTAATGTTCTTTGGTTTGTCTCTTGTCATTGACATCACATTATTACATTATTTAGTATTATTTTCTATCTTTCGAAATATGTGATTTTGTAAAAAAAAAACTAATTTTTTTAACTTTTGATTTTATAATATGGAGAACAAAAATGCTCTGTATTTATTTTGTTACCAGTAACCGAATGATATTCGTTAGAGAATAATATTAGTGATTACTATTGATATTAATAGAAACATTATTATATTCTGGTGCAAAATAAAAATGTTATACAATATTTAAACGTCGATAACCTTAACATTGCCCACAGGAAGTATAAATGGTGGTGTCATACGAGTATAAATACTGCCACAATAATTCTGTAACTGTAAACTATGTCCCCAAATATTTCACTACATGATAATGATAAACGTTGAAATTATGGCTTTAAAATGATTTCCTCCATTTTAACATTACTCAGTTAATTAACTACTGATTCTATTAGCGGTACCTAGGTGGGTCTGTTCCAGTTTGTCGCACAGATTTATCCAACGTCGTAACCTTGCTTAGCATGCTGTTCGGCCATTTCGCACAATCTGGTCATTCCTCACCTTACCAGACAGACTGTGATCATGGACTCTTAACTGACACCTTTGATAAAGGAAATCAACAACGCGCATTTAAATATGGTTCACTATACCCTTGCCATCCAATGGCTAACCTTGATAACAAAAAAATAGAACTATACAACCAAACTGTTACCTCCAAGTATTCAACTCATTAGGAAAAGACTTTTCCTGGCGGGACACATCACTCGGATGGAACAGTATTGCCCTCAGACACCGCACAAGTTCCTCCTCTGGTACCAGGGTGTCCCATACCTTATAGTATAAGCCAAACGCATTGCTGTCTTCTCCTTAATGTAAAATTCAGGACACAAGCATTTCTGTAGAATTGAAAAAATGCCGAGAAATGTGCCTCAGTTTCGCGTCAATGTTGACGATATTTTTTCTGATTTTATGTTTTTTGTATTTAATATTAAATAAAAATGAATTAGCCATTACAAATAGTACGTATTTTCATTTAGTCTACAATAATCGATTTAAATTTGACTCTTAATTGTTAACCTGGAGCACTTATAAGTAAATAAATATTCAAATAAATTTTAACTAGTTAAAAGTGTATAATTAAATTTTCTGACTATAATTAAATAATATAATTACACCCTTCCAGTACCGGGAAAACGCCGAGTTCCAATGGCGGATGGCCAAAACCCTGTACAACTGCAGCCAGAGCAAGGAGATAGGGGAGCAGGTGCGCCGGCAGATGGTCTACGAGGCGGTGGAGTCGGCACGACTGGCCGTGTCGCTGCAGCCCGAGTGTGCTGGGGGGCATAAGTGGCTGGCCATCCTGCTCGGTGTCATCGGCATGTACGAGGGCTCACAGCAGAAGATCATCAACGGCTACAAGTTTAAGGTGGCTGACTCGTTTTCTCCTCATCTCGTTATAGGGCGCCTGCAGTGTTGCGACAATTTGGGATAATTATTATCACATGGCAATTTCTGTCACATACGTGAACATAATTGTCTTAGTTTGTCGTAATAAATAAATAAATATTTAATTTATTGTTGTTTTATATTAGAATTTTGTATTGTGATATTTATTTAATTGTTTTTATTTACACAACTAGTGACAAATTAGGATTTTAATTTAATATAAATATTATTTTAAGAAGCATCGATGGAAAAGTCCAGCTTGTTGTTGAAGTGCACTATAACGATTTTTTCTACTCTATAACTTACAATAGGTATCGTCGTTCCAAGGACGAACTGTTACAAGCGCTATTTTTCAAAAATGAATTTTTACAGTTTTAAGATTCTCTTAAAGGTGCCTATTAAATCTGTAAACATTTCTTTGATATTGCCATCGATTACATTTTTGTAATGTTACAAGCCCCATTTCGTATAATTTCATAACTATGTCTAACTGTTACAAGAGACACTTGGTGTCGCTTATAACAATTTACAATGTTTATAAAATGTGCGTGTTAAACCATTTTTGTTACAAGCACCAATAATGATATTATTGTGCTCGAGACTGCTAAATAACGATTATTCTGAATTATGTACACATTCATGTCTTGATCAATCATTAGTCTCTCAGTGTTCTTATCTATCTTACTTATTAAATTATGATTATTCTGTAATAAGTATTTCCTCATCATTAGACATATCAAAATTAGATAATAATGTAACTAACATGGACATTAATAACCACGAAGTACAAATTTGTGGATTTTCTAACTGTAGTTTAGAAATATAAATATTGCTTGCCCTTCTTGTTATATTGCATTATGTTATGATCACATTAATTCTGAATGTGAAGAGTATAATGAAATAATTTTTAGTGCACAAAATAGCATTCCAAAGATAAAACTAGCTGAGAGAACGTAATTTGAATGTACATTATGAACTGGGAAGTAGCCCGTTGGAGACAGAATCTGATGACCAAGGCGATGACTATGACATAACAAGTGATCCTGATACAGATACAGAAATTGAAAATGAGAATCCTGCCAAACGACGTAAAAAATCTAATCAACCAGATGAAGGAAAAACTCCTGAACAATTTGAACACCAAAAATCTATTCTTTAAACCACAACAGTAGATGCAAAAAAGGTACCCATTCCAAAAGGCAGATGTCGTCAAATTGAGAAGGCAAATAAAAATTCCGGAAAAACATATACAAAGGAAAAGGTGTAGAAATAAAAGCTAAAAGAGAAACTCTTGGTAATAGATGTTCGTCAAAGTGCTCCCTAGATTGTCATTTGATTAATGAGAACGACAGAAGAAAATTGAGCACTGACTTTTTGAGTCTAGAATCGAAGCGTTTACAACAAGAGTATATTAATCGATTCGTGATCAATTTACCTATTAAAAGGAAGAGGAAAAGAAATGAAAACAAAAACTGAAAAGGCAAAAATATCCGATATATGTAGTGTAGTAGCATTTGATTTGCATCAAGTGATGTATGTTCCAATGTCCAATATGTATGAAATATTTTATAGATCGAGATTGGCTTGCTATAATTTTACGACCTATGAATTATCATTAAATAAAGGCTCCTGTTATTTTTTGCATGAGGCATGTGTTAAAAGAGGCTCAAAAGAAATAACATCTATTTTCGACAAACGTTGAATGAACTTGACAATAAAGGAATAGTTGAAGTTACTTTTTTAGTGACAGTTGTATTGGACAAAACAAAAATGCAAATGTAATTTAATTTTTTTTTAGAAATCAGTGCAAACATCCAAAAAATAGCAATTAACTATTTTGAACCGGGGCAAAATGCTGGTGACAGTATTCATTCTCGATGTGAGAAAGAAATCAGTAAAACTGGAAAGGTGGAGGGGGCCATTCATATTCCTAGGCAGTTTAGCCAGGGCATGCAAAACTAGGCCGTATGATGTTGTTTCTATCAACCAATCTGACATCCTTGATTGGAGTAATTATGCCGACATATTACAAATTCGCAGTGCATGCTTAAATACGGATGGCCAGGGAGAGCTTGCTTGGAAAAAGATGAGAGCCATCAAGGTTATCAAAAAAATGGCTTTATATTATAAAAATAGTCATACTGATACTAGCTATAAGAAAGATTTGTTACCTCGAACTTCATGACAAAAAAAGTTAGAACCCCGAAAATGGCATATTCAAAAGCAATAGAAATTTCAAAACAAAAATATAAAGATTTGATGCACTTGCGTAAAAATGTAATTACCAATGAAGAAAATTGTTCTTTTTATACAAATTTACAATATCTGTAATTTGCATTCATATTAAAAGAACTAGAAATTCAATTAATTAATTAATTGCATACATTTAGTGAAACATACTTATTTTTATAATGTACGTAATAATTGTATTATGTCACTGGTAGTTTTAATAAATTAGATTTTTTTCAAATTATAGTATGTATTCTTTCTTGTCGCTTAGAACAAAATCATGGTTTAACATAGTAATAAAATAAACACCGATTTGTTATAAGCGAC
>JAUZND010037002.1:0-45355 GCA_034780555.1 Coelogynopora nodosa
CGCACTGTCTATGAATTAATTGTGCCGCCAATTTTTATTGGTTGACGGAAATAGATAATTTAAAACAAATTTATAAGAAATAAATATTATTGTATCATCAAAAGCGCTGTGTACCGTTATGCCCCACCGTGCCATTATGCCTCGGTCTCCCCTACCGTTTGTTTTATATCCGATTTAGCTGAAATTTTAAAACACAAGCTATAATAAATATAAAGACCATATTTAAAAGTTATTTTATTTTTTTGGAAAAATTAGTAGCGTGAGTTGATAGCAGTGAAGTCATCATTTTACCTGTTTCAAAATACCCTATAATGAATATTATAATAAAATTTTCCAGAATCATTATTTTAATATTTTTTTTGAAATTTAATGAGTTTATTTAAACTTTTATGACGGTTCAGTCTTAACGTGGTCAGTTGCTCATAAAGTGATATTTTATAATAAATTCTAAAATAGTTTTATTCCCTGCCATTTAATATTTTTTATGGCAATTGTTTTAATTTCCTTATGGAATCCACGTATATATATATATATATACAAAACATATTTAAAAAATATGAAAATCTACGATGTGTTTGAACAGTTATATATGATGTATTAAATATTACACTAATCAAAACAGCTGACATATAAAAAATAAAAATGGACAAAAAACACACTTTGAAAAAAAAATTAAAATCAAAGTCAAAGTCATAGCATCAATGAAACCATTTTTATAATTACAAGTATATAATTTGTTATCGCCAAATTTTACCATCAAATGTGGTCAAAAAAATATTTTAATCAACACAATTTGAATTAAGGAAATGATGCTGCTGGTGATGATGCACCAAATATATTAAAACATCGAAAACTTACATGTGGCCAGATTTGTCAGTTGAATTATTCTGAATTATACAGTATAGATTAATAATATGTTTAATTTTTATCTCTCCATATATAATCCCACATTTTTATCTTGGGCTATTAAAAGGTTTACACCTTACAAAAATATACATTTTAATCCTAAAAAAAGGTATATTTATATATTTTTTTTTGTAAAAAAAAATTTGTAAGAATTTTTTTATTAAAATTATGTAATTTTTTTTTAAATAATACTATTTTTGTATCAGTTTCGCATGTTCGACGTCACCCCTAAATTTAGTAAGTCTATGATTTAATAAAATTGTAATTTATGCATATGTGTGTATAATTAATATGTTAAACTTTTTACACCAATATTTATTTTTTTGCTTTAAATTGCTTTTTATATAGCGACTAATCCCCTCCAATCAGTTCTTTATTCGGCATTATTAGAAGTCGTTGAAGTTGGGTTCTAATGTATAATATACAAGTATATTATAAAAACAATCACGCTGGGAAGTTACTTATTAATTTACTATAATATATCATTTTAAATAACTGTATAAGTGGTCACCAGAATTATCTAATGTATACAATATATATGCATACCATCACCAATAAAGGCAATTAGTTCCGGCATAAGCATGACTAAAAGTGGAGGCGACAGTCATAAAATCCCCAGAAGAAAACGTCGGCATTCAACCGTTATTGAAATGCTCCTTATGCACGTGGCTCAACTGCTCTTGATGTATGGTCTTCCAAAAACTTTCCCCGCACCGATCTGCCGACTTAATGTGTGACAGAAAATGTCTGCATGCCCCAGAGATTCTAAATTCCAAGGAATTCATTCTGCAATATAAAATATTCTTATTATATACGTATATAACATATTCAGCTATATATATATATATATATATATATTCCTTTGTCACCTTCAAATAATGGACTTCTTGATGTTATTGTCAATGGCCAGTTTTAATTATGTTTATCTCTTGGTTATATTACTTCAGAATTGCTTTCACAAACTCTGGAAGATAAGGTAATTATATCTGTAATGTACAGGTTGTTTCCAGGGGTGACTCCAGATCATAAAGATGCGTAAAAAGACGGAACTATTTCACCGTTTAGCAAACTTGACCATTTTATAATATTATGTGGTCAAAAATGGTCTATATCTCTTACATTTTTCTTTAAAATATTGTAACCCATGTTTACTTTTAATAATACCAACGATTATCGAGATTAAAATATGCTGCATTTTTCAGTTTTGGAGAAAATATTCAGGTAAGCTTTTTATTGAAACCTATTTTTAAATTAGTAAATTGCTTGTTATAATAGAAAAAGATACAAAAATCAAAACCTTCATCGGTTTTTTAAAACTTATTTTTTAAATTTTCTAAAGAAAAAGCTGTGAAACTGAATTTATAGGTTAATACTTATTTGATAATGAGGATAATTTCAGAAATGTATGGTTCAATAAGGACATATGATTCAAATAAAGTATTGCAATTGACTGAATAAAAAACATTTCCTGTAAGGTATTGTCCGCAAATAAATTATACGGAATACATAAAAAATTGTACCATTTAAATACATATGTTAAAGGATAAAATAGATTAAACCGAAGTCAAAGACTGAGCTTTTAAACTTATTTATACAACAACGAATTTCATATAAATTTGATTTTCATATTGTTCAATTCATTACTGAAGACATCCAATACAGTCGAAAGCACTTGAAAATGAATTATAATTCTGATAATTCTGATGATTTTGATATGAAAATCCTTTCCAATAATTTATCACAATAGAACTTATATATATATATATATCTATACAGGTAATATATTATTTAAAATATACATTGTTTTGTATATAAATGTTTGTATACTTTTTTTACAAATTAACCCAAGTTGACAATAAATAATATATAATATTCACTGTATATATCATTTATTTATGAAAGAAACATCATCTCACTGACACATGCTTGTAATTTTGTATCTATTATGTAGGACAGCATGCCTGTGCATATATACACAACAATCCACAAAAGATGATTTCAGTTGAGGTGAAAGCTTTCTCACTACACATGACACGTCACTCAGCTGGGTATTTATCAATTACATGCCAAAGTTGCAGTATTGGGGGCGTCTGATGTCTGATGTTCCTCCCTTCAAAGGCAACTCTGGCGTCGTAACACGCTTTCAATCACAGCAGGACTTGAATGTTGGCAGAAATTGCTCTTATAGCTGTTTAGCTGTTTAGCTGTTGTTTTTGTTGTTGTTATGGGTGAACATAACTGAATTATATTATATACATATATTAGCAAGGATAACTTAATAACCAGTTGCAAATATTAAATATATATATATATATGATAAAATTGTTTTAAAATGTTATATTTTAATTCTCTGATCAAAATGGTTACTCATTCTTTTAGTATATTAAGGTAAATTTGTGACAAATATATGAGAGGAACTCTATAGACTTGATGGTTATAAAGGTACCTTTGATGACGATAATGTACCTACTGGCGGTGACCTGAAAGTATAACTTAAATAACCAAACTTTAATCCAAAATATCTTACGTCCTAACCAATTGAGCTAATGCTATAAAATATTTATGCTAAAAGTGATAAATGTTCTTTTATGTATATTTTGAACAAAAATATTATATTTAGGCATATCCGAATTTTTTTAAACTGATTGAAAATTTTGATATGAAGTGGTCTCACTATATCTTGTCGTCGTTGTCGTCAAAATACAAAAAAATGCCCTCGGATACATTCAAGTTAGTATATGTAAAAAATCACACAAAGTTCCTTAATGTGTAAAAAATTGATGATCACATTATTTGCACCACTATATAACATCGAATTAAATGTTTGCTTAAATATAACTTTATGAGGCCATCACAAAATATAGAGCAGGTTTGTTAATTATTATATGATAATAAACATATTATTTATATATTGTAAATAGAAAACAGTAAATATATCTGACAATTTATTAAATGCGTTGAATAGAAAGATAAAAGATAAAACAAGACTTTGAAACGTTTATATATAGTTACGTGGAATTTATTTGTTACTTTGGGGAAAGAACTTTGCTCTTGTTGAATGAAACATTTTATATAGCGATGGTATTTCTCACTGCAGAATATATATTTGTGTCACCGTTTTAAGGACCTTGTAATGGCCATGCACACTTGACACAATACATAACCTATATATAAAATATCAGTGTGTTTATTACAAAAATTGGTTTACATAGTATACTTTTATTAGTTTTTTTCCACTTCATTACTAAAAGACAAATTTAATAGGTATTGATGACAAAAAAGCTAAAGTATATTTTTAGGGAGATTTTATTTATTTATTCCTTGTCTGTCTGTCCCTTTCTTCTTCTCTCCTCTCTCCCGTTTCTTTCTATTGCCCTTTTCAGCAGTCTTTCTTATCTCTTATTTTCCAGGCCGTTTACACCGACTTGGTTTATTGTGGATTAATACGCTGAGTTCACCATTTATAGCCCACTAGAACAACTCTCTCATACCGCCTGGGAAACTATCTGCTAAAAAAGTTGGTGAGTGAGAGAGAGAGAGAAAAAGAAAACTCGCGGAAAAATTAACTCTCTACAGAGATAATATACACCGTATCATTATAAAGAAGCATATAAACGAGTACTCATCTTTATAGAATGTAGACAAATTTCGTATTATGATATTTATTTTGATGATTCTGTGATTAACATTATTGTGTATCTATAGCTTACTAGAAATAACATATCAGTCATTGTTTTATGTTAGATTAAGTGCACAGCCGAAGTATTCAATCCATTCAGATAGGATAACAATTTTCAGAAAATTATGATGAAATGATTTTTTTACAGCATTGTATGACATACAATGCAAATTCTAGACACATATTTTTTTTCATGGTTCTTTTTGTTCAAAATTAGTATAAGAAAAATGTTAACCTTCGTTCGACATATTTGTGAACATTGAAATGTCCAATATGTTTGAAATAAAATAATATGTACCGTATATATGCAATACATTTAAACATTGAAGATCGATATCCTTTTGGTTTATTTTTACGTCATTTTATACATTTTTTACTATTAAAGGTGCGGACCCGGTATTTATTTGACGAAGGGGCACTTAAGTAATAGGGCACGGAGTGTTCAAAAAAGGGCATACGTCATTATGTCATGCATGTACATGCAATTAAATTGAGGAATGGTTCTTTTGTGACTTCTTAAAGATGGAATTTAATAGTCAAAATGGAATTTTTTTATAGGCTATAAAGAGCACTTAATAAACAAACGAGGGGTGGGGGCACATGCCCCCCAATGACACCCCGTTGGATCTGCCCTTGTATTATTAATTCAAAGGTTATATTTAAAATTCTTCATGATTGAAAACGGTATAATAGACACCTTGTAATAATGTTATATGTTTTATTATTTATATGTCTAAGGACTGTATTTAGTGGCAAACCATTTTCAATCTGGGATACCACATTTTCTCGGTGAGTATAATTCGGGTCGGGATACTTAAAATATATTGAAACCATACATATATTTCTACCAGGATACCAACTTTTTTTTACCGGGATACCAACTTTTAGAACTGTAATCCATACAGGTTACCAGAAAAATCCGCATATGCAGCCTTGCTGTTATTAATATTTCCGATGAAGTTCCTCCAGTATGAAGCTATTTTAATTATACAGGTCATTAATAATTTTATCTATTTTTATGTAATATTTATTAATATATATTTTTCTAATAGCTATATATATGTGTAATAGTTAGCTGCTTCTGATTATAATATTAAAACAATCAAATAAGTAATATTTATTTTATTTTAGTAAATGATCAGCTATTTTAAGTAAACAAAAACTATTTATGTTTTTGTCACTTGAATTTTTTTCGAGTTGAATATCTTTGAAATCTCATTATTTCAGCATTAAATAAAAACGACATGTACGGACATCGGTCAATATATATAGAAGTGATCAGGTCTTATAGATATATATGAAGTCACATAAGTTACTTTGGTTTCTTTCATCATGACATCGTCTCCTTGAATCTTCCTAGCTCTATCGCATGCCAGCGTGTGTCCCTTACATCATTTTCTTTCAGACCGTTTTCCAAGAAGCATGAATATCCAGCAGACAGGGGCGGAGGAACGATTGCCCCCCAGAGGCCTTGAAGCCAGTTAACCGGAACAAAACGAAAAGAGCCAGGAGAGGAATCGGGAGAATAGCATTTCTGGGAAAGAATATTATAGTGTATATCACTTGTTAGGATTCCCAAATTTCTTCTAAACTTCATTCTTCTTCAATTATGACAAAATTGTTTCCCTGGAGACCAAAGCGTGTCAATAAAATGAAACTGAATGAACCGCTCAACTTCAGGGATGGTTGTCGTATATCTAAAACGGACTCTACGCCTCATTAGTTGGCAATTAAATATCAAATTGGGACCGTACTCTGCCAGCTAACTTGGCATTTTTTATGCGGAATTGATGTTTGACAACTTTAATTTTCTCGATTACTCATTTACTAATTTTTTTATAGTTTTTATTTTATTTTCCCGCACTAGACGGAAAATTGTGTCAATTAAAAAAATGAAGTGATTTCTTGGTTTATAAGAAAACTGATTGACGGTGTAATGTGAAAAGCTCGCAAAACAATTCTCTCAGATTTCTCTCAATTTAAAGACAGATTGTCTCATAAGATCAAACATTATTAAAATTATGGTTAAGTACCTAAAAAAGCTCAAATGTTTCCAACTTTAAATTGGATCGGCCAACATCTTAAAATACAATATATATAGTTGAAATGGGAAGAAGTGAGAATGGCGCCGTCGTGGTGCTTTTTAATGAAACAATTCGGCTATAGCGGAGCCATTGTGTTGTGTGTTCCATACAGTGCTTCGAATGTCAGCAATGAAGCTTAAATATATAAGTTGATGTGCACCTCCCTGCTGCAATAACTGATTACCAACAATCAGAGTGAGAGGAGGAAAACTGATTGCGGTGTCACGTCAGTGAGATTATTATTTTACGAGTCAATTGGCTTTTATTCCCTCCTTTTGGTCTCATCATATAGCTGTCTTTCCTCTTTGTTAAAATGAAGAATTCAAGTATAAATATATTTTTTTTCGCCTGCGAAAGGTCAAGGGTTTGCGCAGGTAAATATCGAATCTGTAATAGATTTTTTTGTGAATAAGGTATTAAATTTACGGAAAATTATTTTACGGAGTGACATATGTCGCATATAATTGGTGAATTTATTGATGATCGTTACTGTTTTTCACGGTAGAAATACAGCTTTTTATTTAATAATTCAATTATAAAATTGTAATTATACAAAATAAATATTATGCACTTGCAATTAAATGAAATTCAATATATGTGATATATATTTTATTATATTGAAATATGTCTGAAGTATATGACAATATTGGTATATTAGTATATTTCTTCTACATCTATAAGTATAACTGCGAATAGACACCAATAGTTACAATAATATAAATATATTATAATATGACATAAAAAATTATCCTTACTTCCATGGAACCAATATTAATTAAATAATATATAAACCAATTTAAAAATCATTATAATAGAAACAGAATACTGTTATGAACGACAGGAATTGTAAAAAAAATTCGGCGTGATAAATAGGCTTCTATATAATATGACTCTCATGGTATAATTAACATTTCAAATTAACTCGACACGAATAATATATTGTTGATAAGACACGGGATGGACCATGTTTTACTCCATGGAGAGTCATTTAAAAATCTTTAAAGGACAAGTATGATCTATAAATGTTATAAAGCAATGTCATATAAAGGTTTAAATGTCACGTGGGAAAATTTGTGTTTCGCGACACGCATGAAATCCCTTACATAACTCCAGACAAATAAAAATGCTGTTCCAGATTGAAAGAAATATTATCTCATCTAAATACACGTCGTAATATACACATGTATAATATTATAGATTCTAAACACTGTACGGAAAAGGAATAAATGTTATGATACAATTAATTTGACATTTTCAAAGCGGTTTAGATAATATTTTTTTGATAAATTTTCTGTGGCAAAAAGATTTACATTTGATTAAAATTTAAAAAATTATAATTGAGTTTTGAAAAATATCAAATTAAATATTATTTTCCATAAAGCAATCCATTAACAAAATGTTGTTATGAATATTTTCACAGATATATTAATCTACCGGCAGTATCTAATATTACTTTTACAATATTTAAATAGCATATTATAAATGCTTTTATTATTACTATACCACATGTTCTATTCTAATATAAACAAATAATCAAGATTGTCATCAAAGGTGACGGCGTTAATGAATTATATTTGATACATTTTAAGAGAAATTTGGGCACTTGCTAAAAAGATGGACAATTTTATCTTTTTTTATTGAGTGAGAGAAAGCATTTATTCACATTTCAATCTCTTTTAATTTATAATATTTATTAAATTTGGATGCTCTTGAAAAAATATTTGATTGTTGATTATGTTGATGTGTCAAAAGAAAATATTTTTATTAATTTTAAAAATTCAATATTTCTATATATACTGTTTATGAGTAGTAATAGATGTACTCCATCAATTCATAAAAATAACTGTAAGAAACGTGAGATAAGAAAAATGAGAATGAACTAATCCTATTTTCACACCTGCCAACTGTACTATGAATAATACTTTGAATAATATCTTGTTAACTTTCTTTTTCTTAGTTTATCAAATTAGTACAATGTGTATTTTGTGTTTATTGGATAAAAAAGTACGATTTTAACATACTTCTGTAATAAAAAATAGATTTTTCAAATGTTCAATATTTGATATGGTTAGATATCACATGCAAATTATTTTAATAATAAACGTGTTAGTTAGATATCGTCAAATTAATTTATTTATCAAAAAGTATAACGTTGTGGTATCTGGAAAAAGGATGATAAACCACATGACCAATTTATTTATCTTTTTTGAAATGTTGAAAACACCTATGTGGCCAATGTTTTAAGTGGCCTATGAAGCATTTTGTACATTTCTTGTTCCTTGCTGGACATGTGGGATGTCTTGCAAAGTGACCTGTTCTGTCACACCAAAAACAATTATATTGAACGTCCGTTTTCCCAATTTTGTTCATATTCGTCGTCTGATTGTTCGTATTTGTTGTCTATTTATTTTCCCTTTCAGTTAACTGATTAATTGCAGACTGGTCGCAGGTATTATATTATAATGCCTCTTTTGCATACCTGATATTTTGAATATTTTTGCTACTTGTACGACATCTTTCAACTGAATTTCTCTTTTCTCAAGAATTTTTTACGTAAGATTTTTTCTCGACACCAGTCTATTATCTGACTCGTGATTTGCTCATCTTTATCAACGTACCAGTCAGAATCGTCCAAGATTCCAATCAAATAGTCAATTGTCCTAATTTAATCCAATCGATAATAGCTATGTTTATCCTCGTCGCCAATGTTGTGTTTCGACTTTATATATGACATCAGTTCATATATATGACTAATCAAATTAAAACAAGACAAGACAAGCGAATTCAATCAGCAAATTATCATTTAATCATCGCGGTTCTTTTTCATACTAAGTACAATTAAACAACAGTATAATAATAATACTTATTGCAAATATTCCACAAGCATTTTTTGTAATATTTAATTTTTGATTTGTGCTTTTTCCCTTTCAAAAGCAGAGCAATCAAGTATTGCTAAATTATAGCACCTACAGTATATTTTAATGAATAGTTTTCACGAATAAATCAAGTAAAAACACGGCACAACAACTCCCACAACTTTACAACAGTCAAGTCACTGTTGCTGGACACGGACTTCGTTTAGCACCTCCTTCTTTTGTATCTATTAAAGATTCAGTATACCGTTGATATTGCACCGCGGAAACCAGTTTATAGTCCAAATAACTAAATTAGAAGTAACTGTTCAATGGTCATTATCATCTATTATGTTAATCAATGATTAATACTTATTTTATGTATATTATTTAGCAAGCGGATGGTGGACGGCGTCCTTATAATCCTTCTACCCCCATTTAGGATTTTTTATATCAGCTTATTTGCATCAATTTTTTTCGGCGAAGAATGATTAGGCGAACTGGGACTTTTTATTGATGTCCATTTGTGTTCAGCGAATTTCGATTCGGTGAAGTGCTGTGACCCCATTTTTACCTTGACGATGTTCGCACATTACTTTAAAATTATGAGGATATTTTGGAAGCTACAAAAATAATTAGGAATATATTTTAGCATATCGGAATTACATAATGTGAATTATCATCCATATGAGAAACAAATCGGCATGAACGACATTATGAACACGACCATTAGTTGTATGAAGGAAACATGAGCAAATATAGAATATTTCATTAGATCGTAATAACATCGATCACCGGATCATGCTTTCAATAAAGTTTCTAAATATAACAAAAAAAGATCGTAATGAAGAAAATAATTTAATCTGATTGACTTGAACTATATTGGTATAGGCTTATTCAATGATATTTTATATTTCTTCAATTCTATTCGTAATCATTTAACATTGATTACATTTTAACCCTTTTTCTGTAATTTTAACTCGCATTAGTTAATACAAATAGAATCAAGACCATAAAGATGAAATTGTATTTTTACTAATTTCATGTTTTTCAACTTTTGAAATAAATGCAATGAAATTACACTAACATGTTATATATAATGGAATAATTAAATATCAATAACAACATTTTAAAACACAAAAAAATTGTTTTTTGGAATATATTACCAAATTATGACGTCACTGCAAATAAACCATGAGACTAATTTTTTAGATAAAAATACATATAATCAATATTTAGCCTTTGTATTTAGTCTTCGGATGTAATCTTTTTGCACTACTCAGATGATGCAAGAAAATGTTAGTAATTGTTGTCCTCTTTTTGCCCTTTAGTGTTAGGATAATTGTGCAATAGGATAACTCTAAAATATACTTTGCAGGGTGGATATTCAATATTTCTATACTATTTATGTGTACAAGTAGTAAGTTAGTACAGGATACATATAAATAGTTATTACAGAGTTTTAAATGAAAGATTTTCAAACAAAACATTGACAAGAAGTCCTACAAAGGAAACTAGAGCTTATATAATTATATACACACTTGGATGAATGGAGTTCCCTTCTGATCCTTCATTTCATTTACCAGCTCATATAATATACTGTTGCATTTTCCATACAACAGTTTAAGGAGGACTCAATACAACCAGCAATTATAAACAAAAGGCTCCATTCACTTTAATATCCTTGTCTCAAATCACTTTCAAGTACTAAAAATTAGACGAGTGTTAAGTAATATTTATATACCTTTGATATATGTACTCACTTCATTCAATAGATGGTTTATCTAATGTGCTAAAAAAATAGAAGCGCTCTTGACGAAATTTATATATTAATATAAGTAATGGTCAAGGCACGAAAAGATTATATTAAGAGAATATCAATGTGATCAACAGTTATGACTAATTTAGCAGGAAAACGACTGGATGACACCTATGGGAAGCGATCCAGATCTCGAGTTTGTCTCAACTTTTCTAAAAGTCTTGCCACACAGGTTAGAATTAATAATTTCATGGAAAAGGCCGATTTAACACGACGGGTGAAACACTATGACCGGGAATTTACTGTGGAAGATCGAATTCGGCAGCGACAAATTAGTCAGGAGCAATGTCATCTGGACAAAACTCGGGCAAAAATTGGGATGTTTCAACGTATCTCAACTCAGGACCTGGTGTTATCTCGCATGAAGCGACTTAACCTCAAAGAAAAACATGAGGTAAGCGTTATTTTCCAGGTTAGGTTAGGTTATTTTAAGAGATTAGTTTTTATGCGTTAAATGAATTTGTAGAAAACATGAGATCAAATTTGGGAGCCATAACTTAAATTTTGAATCCGATTGTAAATCAGAAAATTATATTTTTATGTTTTCTCGAGAGAGTTTATCCTCTCCAGTTAATTATAGGTAATTATTTCAAACCTATAATATTTCAACTAAACTTGTTACAAAAATGCATTACTGTATCGTAAAGTTATTTGTGTAGACTGGATTCAAATTTATAATACAAATAGCTGATATTGGTAAAAAATAATTTGCTTTTTGCTTTCTGTAAGTATTGAAGTATATTTATATTTTGAATAGCTTCAAATTAAAATTGTTTTATAAATAGATTTAAAAAATCTGTGGAAAAACATTTTTAACTTGAAAATTTAACTAACTCTTAATGAAATAAATACACAATTATCGACGGGCTTTCAGAATCCAAACAAAGAAGACCATCAGAAAGACACATCAATTAAAGAGCTTGATAGCTTACAGCCCTTCTTAAGACCTCCACTTGAACGAAATCAAACGGCGGCAGCTCTTTTGACGAGGTCTCAAACTCGCACCGAAGTCCGCTTGTCCTCCCACAGACGGGAGGTCAGTTGTCGCCCTGATTTCCGTTGTCAACACAATCGGTCACACTACCAGCGTCCAAGTCAGAGGGTATCAACGGCCGTTCTTGATGGGATTCACGGCGGAGTATATATCCAATTACCTCATTTGACCGAGCAGGTTCCATCGTCCTCCTATTCAGCTCAGATTGCAATGGCTAGAAAGCGTGATCTCAATGAAAGATTGCGTCATTTTTATAATATAGACTCGCTGCCAGTTGGTTCGAAAAATAAAGCAAAACTGTTGAATTTACGAAATCGATATTAGTGAATGTATATAATATAGTTTAGTCTGTATTTATGTATGTATGTTGACAATAAGAATCAATATTTTTTATATTGTGTTTACTCATTCCTGTTGGCCTGACATTTAAATATAATGTCATAATGACATAATTTGATTCAGTTCCAATGCTTCCTTCTGATATTTATTATCATATATATTTAACCGCTAAAGACCATCAAACCTCTTTTAAAAGCAGTTATTACTGTGTTATACAGACATAAGATTAACATTTTTCAAACAAAAACATTATGATTATGAGACTACTAATGTATAGCACTCTCACGAAATAAAATTAACCGCAGTATTCTATAGTTTCTTCCTTAATATTATTGACCATGCAGTGTGTGCTTAGTGTGCAGTGTGCTGGGTGTGCAGTGTGTGCTGGGTGTGCAGTGTGTGCTGGGTGTGCAGTGTACTGGGTTTGCAGTGTGCAGTGTGCTGGGTGTGCTGTGTGTGCTGTGTGCAGTGTGCTGGGTGTGCAGTGTGCAGTGTGCTGGGTGTGCAGTGTACTGGGTGTGCAGTGTGCTGGGTGTGCAGTGTGTGTGGGGTGTGCAGAGTGTGCTGTGTGACAGGGGTGTGCAGTGTGTTGGGTGTGCAGTGTGTTGGGTGTGTGTGGGGTGTGCAGTGTTTGCTGTGTGGCAGGGGTGTGCAGTGTGTGTGGGGTGTGCAGTGTGTGCTGTGTGGCAGGGGTGTGCAGTGTGCTGGGTGTGCAGTGTGTTCAAAGTGGCAGGGGTGTGAATTGAATTTGAGTAGAGTGAGGTTTGAAATTATCAGAATAGAAAGGTCGATAAAATCTTAAATTTGATGTTTGCTATTCCTGCACATGAAGGTTCACGTATACACAGTTATACATCATTTAATGATTTATTTACATGATAACAAATAAAATAAATAAAAACATTTGATTTTACTCATCACATTCTTTTTGAATTTCCCAGTGAATCAGCTAGTGAGTAAATATATTACTAAAAACATTTTGAAATTTCATTTTGTAAATATTATTTTTAGAAGCATTCACATGTATTTTAGCGAAACTTTTTTAATCCGCCAGAGAATCAGCCATTTCATGTAAAATAATATATATATATATATTGTTTAAAATATTGGTACTCTAAATGTAGATTATTATTATTTTCCAATTTTATTATTAGATTAATAAAATTAGTTTGGAATACTATTTTATTGTTTATAACAATACATTTTTAAAATTAGTTCAAAATTAATTCTTTTTATGTGAAAACTAGAAACAATGTGTAAAAGTCAAATTTGTTTCGCAACAATATATAATAATTTAATTAGTACCTATATGTTATAATATAACGCTTTGATTACAAATATTGTTGTATTTTATATGCACTGTGATTTATTTGTTATGTATCAACTTATATTATCTAAAATATACAAATAATTAATAAATAGGTATATTTTCTTTAAAATAGTTTATTGTTATTTTCAAAAGGATTTAAATACTTCCATCTCAATGGAGAAATCCAAAAAATGATATTGTATTGCAATAATTAAATTTGGTGGATTTTCAAAAAACTATAATAATTATTATAATAATAATTATTATATGACTGTACCGTACCAGTAAACAGTGTTCATATCAGAAATTACAGTTTTCCTATAATTATCCTAATATGTTTTGTTTGAATGAATCGTCTGTTTTGCGCAAAAATGTTGCTAACAGTTTTCGAATTTAATCCTTTATGAGATGATTTTGTTATTTAGAAAAAATATTTAAGGACGAATAAAAAAGAATAGTAGATCTTCAATTTACCTAAAAATAATGATGGTCCCATGTAATTAAATACTTATTTTATGTAACTAGAAATATATTCTAATAAATATAGGCTAATTAAAATATGTGTCTGTATACAACTGTTTAGAAAAAGATCATTTAATCCTACAGGTCAACTTAAAGTAAAATAAGACGTTTGGAAAATATATATTGACAAATTGACAGTCTTAAATTTACATTCGTGGAGTACAGTGACCTTGTTAGTTGTAATGAATAGGACAATATTAACAATTAAAACACATTACTTACAATCTTCACATTGTTGCTTATATGAATAGAATAAATAATCATATAAAATATTCTAAAAAATACTAAAAATGCTCCAAATATATTAATATTGGGGCCCACAATCTTTTCAAATAAATTTAACATATGAAAGTTTTTAATCGCCATTGAATAATTGTCAAATGTTACATTTTTTATTAAATGGCATTTTTGTATAAAACTGATGATTGTATTTAATTTCATCTAGCCTCATTTTGCCATTATTTTGAGTTCTCGTAATCACTTGTATCATCTTGCCCAAATGGCTTTATGAAAATAACAATACCAATTACTATTAACCAATTTAAAAGTATTAACATCAAATATAGAAATCATGTTATCTATGTAGAGGACTAAAAAATATTCGGATAAAGATTTTTTCAAAATTTACTTCAACGTGAAGATTTACTTCAACTTTTCATCTTGCTCTATGCCAACTCTTCAGATAGTTGATCGTTCTAGTGTCACCAATATAATTGTCCAATTTGACGGGCTTGAACGGACATTCTATTGCGAATGCTCTCTACCAATTCCACGGCTTTATTTACAGTTAATTTTTCTTCATCGGGTGGATGCAGATATTCTTCTTTGGAAACAAAAATTGTAACATCTAACGTGGATCCATTCTTATTCCACGTCCAACGTTTTGCCGCTCTCAATGGATGGTGCAGGTAGCAAAATGTGAATAGATTATGATAATTTTATAAGCCTAACTTATATATATTCTGTAACTCGTCGTAATTTTTTAGAAATTGCAATAATTTTGAAATGCACAGAAAATTATGTAAATTGAAACATCGAACATTAAATGATAATAACATAAAAAATGAATAAATATACATAAAATTGTCGAGAAGATAACAAATGAGACCAGGGTGAAAGGATACTCTGATGATCCATTCAAATTGTCATGTTAATAAGTTCCAATTTTATTTAATTAATTCTGAAGACTTTGAAAATTTGTGCATTAAAATTCTTATACGGTTTTTTAAAAACTACAAAAAAATAGCCGTGCAAATTGGTGCAAGTTGTTTACAATATTGGATATTAAATGCTTATTTACTAAAGTACTTACGTATTAAACATCAAGGAATGGCTACTAACCAAACTTATTTACTCGTTTTTATACTGGTTTTATAAAATTTATATAAAATTTTAATTAAAATATTTTAATTTTTTTTTTTAAATATGGTGATGCTGAATATAACAAACATTGGGTTAGTTACATAAGAATATTTGTTTTTACAATATGTTTTAATAGCAAAAAATTTTTTTGTTTAAATTCAGAAATGAGCTTGAAATTGTGAAAGCCTTATGAAATAAAATGTAACTCTTTCCACTTCTTATAAATAAACCTTAAGTTTTCAAATAATTTATTTTTTACAATTAATAATTTAATACATTTTGGTGAAAGAAACGTTATTTTTAGGAGATTACGTAAGTAATAAATGGTAAAATTAAAAAAGGCAAAAGACATTTTGTTTTTAATATCTTATAAATAATAAAAATTTTGGAGGATTTGTAAATAATCATTTTTGATATTGTTTTTAATATCTAAATGAACAATTAAATTTTTAGAGAATTTGCAAATTATCATTTTCAAGGTTCAGTAATATAATTTTTTCAAGATCTGTAATATAATGGTCTAAATGTCGACTCGATCTCCATGTCTGAAGTGTGAAGCCAACGCCTGTTCCTACTTCCCTTTCAGCCATTCGTATTATGTCATTAACAAGAATGACAAAGATATAGGAGGCTAAGGTATCCCCTTGGATGACACCAGCGGTGAGGGTGAAATCTTCACTTGGCCTGTCTGGAGTGAGGACATGTGCCGTTGTGTTTGTATACAGTGCTATGATCAGGCGGGTGACTGTGTCAGGTATGCCATACGCTAGTACGATGGAGGTCATCATAGATCTTGATACACGTCTGTCAAACACCTTTGTTAAAAAAGTCAATAAATGTTGCTACACACTGATGGTTATTTTTAGTAGTACATTCCTCGACTAATCTTCTCATAGCGAGACTTGGACGAAAACCATTCTGGTTGGGGCGTAGAGGGATCTATAGGGCTGATATGTGGTGGAGGAGAATTCTGTTGAAAAATTTAGCTCCAAGAGGCATTGGAGTAATGCCTATGTAGTTCCCCGGTAGACTGAGCACACCAAATATTAATCCAAGATATTTTAAGAATCTATCAAACATTTAAAGAATATTTGAGAACTTTAATCGGAAATTTTATTAATAAAAACGTCTTATTCCGTAGATATATACCTATTAATAGTACAATACTAGATGTGTATATAAATAGTATCACGCAGTTACAATAATACCACAGATTAAATAAATTGAAAGTCAGTAGTAAATGAATAAGTTACCCGAGAATTCAAAACATTTTAACTTTAGAATGTTATACCTAGCTGTTTGTTGTTGGGTAATGTTGTATTTGTATATAGAGGAATTATTATTTTAATGTTATAAAGATACAGTTGGAGAGCATTTTATGTCAGGCTTAAAACGGATAGTTTCTCTATATAATTGTAGTATTTACTATGTATAGGAACTTTATCAAAATATACCTAATATTCAGAAATTTTATTTCTAAGAGCAGTGGATAGATACGTACAATATTTCTATTACGAATACTTTAATGGAAGTCAAATGTAATATGGAATTTATCGCAATGTTTACCACCGTTAGATGAGACTATAAATATTTCAAAACCATTCTACCGAATACAGTTAAACACGGAAGAGTTATAGGCTTTTTAAAATAATATTTTATTATTTGAAAGATATATTCATAGTTATAACAATAAGTTTGTTTTCAAAATAAATAAGAACAGGTACATTACGAGCACAACGTTATAGGGAATGTTACACATTAATATATGCATATATTGTGTAAATGACAAGGTCTAATACACAAGTAAAAAATATACGATGAAATGTCACGAGCACAATTATTCATATATTTATATATAAGTAGTAAATAAAAGTAGTATGGTATAATAAGCTTGACATTTTCAAATAATTTATGCAACAAATAAGGAAATATAATTATGTTGATGCAAATATATCCATTGAGGAAAACAATGAATTTTTCAAAAAATATTTGTCAAGATGGTACAGATAGAAAAATGTATTGCTACAGCTGTATATTGGAATGTATATTAATTTATATAATCAATAAAATTTAATAAGAAAACAATAATTATTTATATATATTATGTATATCGTATAGATGAAGAGCTGATGTGAAGAACGATGTTTCCAATAGCCGAAACTTGTCACGCTATACTTTATAACTTTGAAATAAAAAAAGTATAAAATGTATGGTTTTCAAATGAAAAGCTAAGACCAGTTTTACCAAAATATTGTTGTCTCGATTTATTTACTTCTATATATACGTGTGTTTAATCACCAAGCAAGGCATGTGTTTTGGAGAGTCATATTCTTAAACTCATAGATTTATATACTGACTAACTCAGCATTTCAACTATGAAATCAGATAAAAACAGTACGTGACAGCTTCGATTACCGTACGAAGATACGATAACAATTCATTAATCTGATTCTTTTTCGAGTATTTTTAATCTGAAATTTGTTGAATTCATAAAATGTGATTTATATTTCATCAAGAACGGGGATCTCCAGAGAGTAAAAATTAAATGGTTCTATTATTAAAGATTCATATCGGAGATTACATTTCAGATTTACTCAAACAATAATCATTTCAATATCATGAGTTTCAGACTTTGGTTTTATTAATATAATATATTGACAACAATTAACAAGAGATTGCTTTGGCAATGTTGGTCCATTTATCACGCTCACTCGTTCACAGATATAATAAAACCGAGCAGCCTATGTCTAATCATAATGATTAATATATACAATATATATATATATACACAAGGGAATCGATCTACGATACCGAAGCTATGGTAACAATTGGTATTGAATGTTCACTTATCAAAGCACTGTTGATGACCAAGGTATAATCACAAAGAAAACAGAATTATCTCAGAGAGGTGCCAAACAACGATTGGTCAAAATATCTAAAAATCAGAACTGTGGGAGGTATTGCATCAAGTTTGGTTGATAAAAATCTTAATGCTTCAGAAAAGAATGTTTATAAAATGACAAATTAAAATCTACTTGAGATAGTAAAAAAAACCATAAACAATTAGTAAATGATAGAATAATGTGATTCTAGGTTTATCATAAACAATAGACTGACTGACAGTTTTAATAAAAAATATAAAATCAATGAATTGACACAATTCTGATCAGAAAGCGATCAATCAAAATCAATTAAAACATTAATTATAAAAGTTTAAACAATAATTGAAGGATGTTTTGGAAGAAATTATGAAGATATAACAAGAATAAACAATTTCAAAAACAGTCCGCATAAATTCAATCCTAGATACAAATGTGTAACAGTGTAGCAATAGATTACGACCGGAAAATAAGGGAACCGAGTAAAATACAGGACTAGAAAAAGTGTAAAAATTCGATTATGCATAAAACGGGATTAGATAGAGAACATGATTATGGTAATGACAGTTAGTAATTTTAACTTTGCACCATTAACAGTTTTAAATGTACTTGCTCTACACTACTTGAAAAGTAGCACAATAAAAACCATAGAATAATAAGTAGTTCTATTTTGAGCAGATTTTGCTTGCATTGTTTTGTTTAGTGTAATACAAACATTTTCGTGCAGATTTTTAGTTATTCTCAAAGATTTCAGATATAAAATAAAGATAAGAAAGAGAGAGACATGAGAGAGATGATGAGAGAGAGAGAGATGAGAATATATAATAGCAAGGAAATGTAACTCAATCTCTAAGGAGCGTAGTTATTTCTCGCTCGAGAACTGGGCCGGCCGAAAGTACCGCCTCCACTGGGGCTGGTGTACCCGGGACGCCCACCGCCACCCCCTCCATCTCCACTGATGGGCGGTGGAGGGTTGCGATAGGCGTTGGGCATCATACGCACCGGGGCCCGGTGATGCTGGTTGGGCATGAGTGCCACGGGGGGAGGGGCGGCCAAGGGGATGCGCTCCTCATCGCAGTACTCAGGCGGGGGCAGGGGGGGCTTCTCATTGGGCAGGATCAGCGGCTTTGAGGGGGCTGTGTTGCGGTCTTCCGCGTCTTCTGTAGTCGGTGTGTGTGAGAAGGGGTGGTGTGGGGATTCATGGGAGTTTACTATGGATAGATGTTAACTTACGTTAAGGATAGATAGACGGTACCATCTGTAGTAGATATCATAACTACAGTTGTATTAATGTTCTGCAAAATCGATTTAATAATATCTACTTGAAACATATATATTCACTGTACATATTAATGTTTATTGTACAAAATAAATAAAATTAAATAAAAGTTAAATATATCAAATTGCATATATTTAAAATGTATACTATTTTCATAATCAAATCTTGTTACACATGTTTCCCAAATATACAATAATGTTATGTATGAGAAGTGCAGATTCAAATCTGTCTAAACTATCTTCCAAAACTATTTAACCCATATAATAAATATCGAACATATTGTACTATCAAATGTATACATTAGTACCCCCGCCTATAACGAACTAATGGATATAGCGTACTAATATTGTTATCCATACAACTAGATTTACTGCATCTATAACGGATTATCAATTGATTAAGAACTGAATCAGATAATATAAAAAATATTAATATCTGAAATAGTATTCAATTAAATATGAGCACGAATAACAGAGAGATTACTCACTTATATTTAATTTAGGGAAAACAACTATTTCTTAATTATACATATATCGTATCTGAAATATCCATTCTGATTTCCCTGTTTACGTTCAAGATTAATATAACGTACTATTTTAATTGGTTCAAGTCGAATAGTTGAATTTCAAGTTGAATTCAAGTAGATTTTCAAGTTAAATAGTTATGGCCGGCTCAAAGTGATATAAATAGATTTCAAGAATCCACAACATTGGCCAAGCAAAGAAGAGTAAGTTCTCTTTGTGATTGAACATATCAGTTGTCTATTTACATTGTATTTAGACAACATTCAAATGGTACTATTTGTATGTTGTCTCCATGGTAACAATTTCTCTTATAGTTCACCACGCTTGTGATCCAGATTGTAGAAGTCAGCTTTTTTAAAGTAAACTTAGAAGTTTTTGTTTAAATTATGGGTGTCGTGAAATAATCCTATGCCAATTAATTTATGGCTAGCGCAAATTAAATATGAAAACAAAACGCGAGTAAGAAAAGATAATATTGTTTGTTACGAGAGTCTATTTTCTTAATAAATACAGATAAAACATAGATACAATTATATTATCGTAATAAAAATCTGCAATGCTGCTACTTAACATGTCAATTGGTTCTAGGTAACATGTTTTTAAATTGTATTTATATCCTCGATGAATCGTATCCAAATAAAATATTTGCAAATTGCCTAGATATAAAGTTAATCTAAAATGAGCATACATCATTTTAACATTATTCATTTTAAAGAATTATTTCATTCATCAGTTTTATAAGAAAGTGACAGGTGAGAATTGTTCTTTCGTCGGGAAATAATTTTTAATTATACGTGACAAATTTTGATGACTAATCTAACACCTCTTTCAAATAAAGGATTTTTCAAGTATAATTAAAACAATATTTAGCATAAAAATATAACTGAAGCATACAGAACATAATAAAACTTTTACAGAAAACCTTTACAAAACAGAAACGATGCTTTTGAGAATAGCACATCAAAATATTCTATTAGCAAGGAATTAAAAAAATTAAAATGCAACTAAAATATTGACAGTACTGATAGTGATAATACAATCGCAAACTTGAGAATGTTACATAGTATATAGGAATATCCGGTCTGAAAGGGATCATGCTTGCATGTAGAATAAATACTACTAAAATAATAAAGCATTAGCGAACAGGAGTGACGCGTATATATAATTAAACAGAGAATATGCTGCAATATAATTTCCATGCATGACACAGAAGGTAATTTTCTCACCATGACAATTATAGCTAACATATCCAGATAGTTAGTACCTATAGTGTACTTTATGCATATGTAGTTTGGGGAAGGGGATCTGTTTAATTGGATTGAATACAATATTTACGACTTTGGGAAAGGAATAATTGTGCCTCATCTATACTGGATAATGAAATCATTTTAAAAATTAACAAAACTCGACTGTGTTTACAATTGATAACTTATTTCAACTTTGTAACTTATAACCGACAGAATTTAAACTGGTAATTTGTAGAAATTTTACAATGAGAAGTGGTCTAACATTGCTATAGGAAAATCTACTTAAACATTATTTTTAAATTTTATATTAGAAAGCGCACATTTTCACACATGAGTAGGTAGTTTTAAAAACCAAATATATGCCGTCTCGAGACAACATTATTTATTAATGAAGGCTTTTAATTCTAAAATCCTTACAGGGAAATGCCTCGGTTAATAACAAGTAAGAGTTCGGTCGGTTATAAGAACATCAGATAAAATGAGGAAACCTTGATTTCAAATTCTTATATCCGTGCACAAAATATACAAATATCCTGAATGCGAAAACGATTTTCGTTTTCAATAGTATGCAAAAAATCTAATTCGACTGAAAATATGTATATAAATATAAATATTTATATATAATTTTTAGTATATATATATATAATATATGTGATAATTTATTACGATACACAAATAACAAACGACTGATAGACTCTGCTTAGACCGATTTGTGAATCACTTTAAAACTAACTACACTAGGCTGAATACAATTTTCATTTAAAATAAAGCTCTAAAGGAATAAAAAAACTAAATGGAAAAATACAGTAATTTTATATTTAAAGAAAAGTTATCCCTTCCAAAACTAGAGCAATAGAAAAAGATAGAACAAATTGACTATATTAATTATATATTACTTTAAACATCCATTGCCAAAATATAGAAATTTATATTAACAATATTATATATTATGTTTAAAACAGTAAACATGATCGAGTCGTATTCATATTTATTACAAATATTGTCAATTACTTGTTTTCGATTGTTCGTTCCGTTTAAAAGATGGTTTTTCCAAAAATAAAAGCTTAATTAATTTATTTAAACGATTTGTCTGTTTATGTGTTTTTCTGTTTAACAGCGAACATTATTTATCAAATTATTTATATATTACGTATATCGTTATTTAAAAAACGGTTTCGACAAACAAGGTAAAATGGGGCAGTGTATAAATTTCGTGTTTGCTGTATCAGTATGATTATGCCAATTGCCACACGAATCGACAGCATAACTCGAAATTGCTTTGAAACGATAAATCGATTATTTCTTTGAACTACAAACGTTTTTTTCAGGCAAGTTAGTACGTACGTACGATAAAGTTAAAAAAAAGCATTTTAAATTAATAATAATCCATTAGTCAAGCAGAAACTGACTGATAAATGAAGGTAATAAAATAAACAAGATATATCAATACAAATATAGAATGGATAAAATATACGCTATTGTGAGTATGGAAAGATTTATAGAATACCATTCGCAGATTCAGAATCCGAGCCTGCAAAATATATAGACATTAAAATGTAGTCGATGATAAGTAAATAACAAACGTAAAGAGTAGTTTCTGATTCGTGTCTGATTTCCAAATTTGATAAAAAACATAACAATATTACTTTGATTTAATTCATTAATATGAAACTTTATAATTAAATTAACAAATAATACCGCAACTGCGATACCTGCAATAACTATTTGCTTTTTTAAAAAAAAACAAGATATAGTAGGAACTTGATAAAAAAAATTATTGATAATTTAGCAATATAAATATTTAAAAAAAGATAATTGAGCTACATATTTAGACACAATTATCTGTTATTATCAGGACACTTTTTATGCTTTTAATACAACTTATTTATATAAATTAAGTACTTAATATATTTAAAGATTAGATTGCCCTCAGAAAAAAAGAAATTCTCATCTATGTTCAGTATGCATATTACACTGTTAATGTCATAATTGTAATACGCAATCGTTTAATCCCTTTAATCGTTTAATACTTCTGATCTCTATGGTTACCATGTGTTGATTATTATTGGTAGAAATATCCATACTTTCACAAGAAGAATACAAAGAAACATTGACACAAGGAATAAAGGGAGTGAGCATGAAGAGAGCCGTAGAAGGACAGGTGTACCTTTATTGTTGAAGGGCTGTCCACGTGATGAGTTGGCCCCCTTACCCGACATCCGGCCGCAGTGGTTCTGACAGCAAGACTGATTTGGTGCTGCAAAAGAGACGTGATGATGGTCATGAAAATGCTAATCATGTGAGTCTTCGATAGAATTTGAAATGTTAGAACTATATAGTTTTAAGTATAATTTCGATTGATTCAACTTATTTAAACAAATTTATAAGGAATATTATTAGGTACACTGGTTAGAGCTTAAGAGAGATATTGAGTGAGTGAGTGAGTGATTGAATGAGTGATGGAGGAGTGAGGTCTGACCTATTCTGAGGCAATAGGCAACGACCAGCGCCACCAACAGTGCTACAATGATGAGGGAACACGCCGGCAGGACAGTGGTCAGTAGGAAAGTGCGCTGGTGTTCAACGTCGTCCGTCTTGGTGGAGCCCCCCTTGCGGTTAGTGGTGTCAACAATACTGGGATCTAGGGGGGAGAGAGGGAGGGGAGGCGGAGATGATAGAAACATATACAAGTGATATGTACAAAAAAGGGAGAAACAGAGGGAAACATGATAGAGATAAAGAAAAGGGAAATGTAGAGAGAGATTGATAGAGAGAAAGAGAAATGGAGAGATATAGAATGGATGGGGAGATAAAATGAGAAACCCAAGAGATTTTTTCAATTTCTTTACTTATTTAATTAACACACCAAAATTTTAGATATATATAATATATTATTTTTCAAGTTGAAAAATTGTATAAAAAATCAGTAAAGAACGATACGACACAGACACGGTCACTAGATTCAATAAAAGAATTTGACATTAATTGTTTGTTGCGATACTTTATCGAGAAAAACTATTCTAATAAGATTTAAAATAATAATAGAAAGATTTAAATTAATAATAGAAAGATTTAAATTAATAATAGTAAGATTAAATTAATAATATTAAGATTTATAATAATAATATTAAGATTTAAATTAATAAAACAGAACATATTTAAAGCATTAAAACCTAAGCCATATCCTTTCTACACTACTGATAGTAGTATCTTTATAAGTTTGTTCATTTAAAATAAATTTTAACAAGAAATTTAATATGTAAATGTGTATAGATATTTAGAAATTGTTGATAGATATTTTTCGAAGTTACATATACATATTTATAAATTGTCAATATATATATAATCAAAAATTAAAATGTACTAGATATTAAGCCATAATCTATGGTTATTAATTTTTAGTAAAAATAAATTTATATTATTATTAAAAAAACCAATTTAATAATAATTAACTATTTAAATGAACTAAAAACATATTACGAAATAAATATGAAAAAATACTGAAAAAATAAAAACACGCTTTGAAACGCAACTGATGTTTATAAAGCATATTATAATCTGAAGATGTTGCGGCAACAAATCAAAGGTATCAACACATTTCTTCTGAATGTATGAAAGTTAGAAGAATAACAAATACACAAAATAATTACATGTTGAGTATTAGAAACAGGTAATATTATATCATGACAATGCCAATTGCGGATCAAAATGAATTAAGTAAGAAACTCATAGTGAATTAATTTTAGATATACTATTCCATTATTCATTTTATCTGATTATCGTTGACGGTCATGGAAGTAAAACTTGTCCAGTTCTTCTCTTCTGCAATAGTTCAGATGATCCATGTTTACACTACTAGGAGCACACTCTGGCATAGAAAGATCCTCTTTGATTTTAGAAAGAACAACTTCAAAGACAAAAGAGCCCAGCCCCTCTTTGCAGTGGAAAAGGCACCATCTTGTCGCAGAACTTACATAGAAAATCACTGATTTCCCGCTGACTTTTCCAGGATTATAATAAAATGTTGCAGTGGAAATCTTATTTATGTATTTTAAAAATGATTAGAGTATTAATTGTAAAATATATGTAAAACAATTAATTGTTTGCAAACTAAATTATGCGAACACGGCACGTTGAAGTTCCCATTCAGGACGATGATAACTTGGATAAAGTTCATCATTACATCAACATAGAAATTGTGATAAAAATTAAGAATTTTTACAACAATATTTTAAAAAAATTCTGCGACCACGAAAAATTTCCCAAATGGATATAATAGGTAAATGGATAAATGGATATGTAGGTCTCCCACAGTAAAAAACATTATTGTTATTTTTTTGGTTATACACATATATTAAAAATGTTATGTTCTAAAAAATAAAAAAATAAATAATTATAATTTAATAACAATTTATGACAAATTGGGTTTTAACTATATACATTAATTAAAATCTTCTTAAAATCAATGTAAAAATCTTACAGAGAACAAACAACGCTATCAAAAAGTGAGCAAATTAAATTTGAAAACCAATGAAATAGACAAAAAGAAAGATATTAGTTTTTGTATATATAAATGTACAGAACATTTTGAATGTATAAAATAGATTTTTTAAAGAAATTCTGGTTTATTCAGTTATATTTTGACTATTTTAGGAACAGTTAAATGTTTTTTGGTTGTGTAGGGGTCGTGTGTGAAACCTAGCTGTGCCAGTCCCCACAACACCAACTCAGCACCCCTATGTATTGGGAGCACAGCAACAACCACCTACCTGTGGGCACAGAACACACACCCATCCTCTCCACCGACACGTCCACCACCATTCCCACCCCGTCCGCTATCAGGGCGGCATTGAAGGCGGGCAGCGGCTTGGGCCCGGACCCACTGTCCCCAATCAGACTGCGCTGCAGTTCCTGCAGCTGTTCCCGGGGACAGACGAGACCCGGCGAAGACCCCGGCGGGTAGGAGTGGGAGTAGGGGAGCTGGCGTCGTGTCCGCTGCCGTCCACGCGTGGTGCCGGTGACGGTGCCTGTGGGGGGGTTGCGAGAGGCCTCGAGGACCGACCGGCGGGCCCACTCCACCACGTACTCGCTGGTGGCGTCACCTGAGGAGCGGGGGGAGTTCGAAGCAGTTCATACAATGAGCCTATTTTCAACGAGCGCGACGAAACTGAAATTCTTCAACTTTTACTGCGAAACTGAGCGGCGAAATAAATATTTCAATATTTTGATTTACATTAATGGATCGTTAATTGTATGCTGGAGAAGTACTATAGTTAAATATCTGTTTATTCGACACTCGGGGCCCACAACCATCAACAGACCTGAGGAGGCGGCAGCATCCAGCCTCAACACGATGACATCCAGACCGCACACAGTGGCCGCACATCCGGGGCTCAGATATCGATCCAGTGCCTGAACGAGGCGCCAGCGCAGACTGAGCCCCCCCAGTGAGGCGGCGATGTTGCCATGGGTGGTGCGCACCTTGAGCCGGACCCGATGGTTAAACTCGAGTCCGTAGGCGGCTGTGGGGCGCACGTCCACTGTGAAGGGGACTTCGATGGGTCGTGAGGACTCGGGAATCACCTTGACACTGTAGGGCAGGGCAGGGCAGGGCACGGCACGGTGTGGAGGTTGGAGCCGAAAATGAGGTCAAATTTCTGTTATATTTCAATATATTTATGGGATTTTTTACAACTGAATTAATTAGGTGCCAAATTATGGGAATAGTGATGGCGAGCGTGTACAAATCGGTAAACTTTTCTGCATAGAGAGAGTGGGAGAGAGAGGGGAGAGAAAGTGGCAGGAGAGTGGCAGAAGGAGAGTGGGAGAAAGAGAGTGGGAGATAGAGTGAGAGAAGGAGAGTGGGAGAGAGAGTGAGAGAGAAGGGGAGAGATAGTCAGAGAGTGAGAGAGAGAGAAAGAAGGAGAGAGAGAGTGGGAGAAAGAAAGAAGGAGAGAGAGAGTGCGAGAGAGAAAGAAGGAGAGAGAGTGGGAGATAGAGAGCCACAAAAAGTAATAGTTTCTATAATAAATTGTAATACAGCAAAATAAAACTTAAGACAAATTTTATAATCATAACAGTCTATTTATATACGGTAATATAATCAGTATTATAAAAAGTAATGTCTCTATAGGTCGATAAACGTTACAGAAGAATCAAAAGTTGAGATTAGTCAACAATGATTCAACTATATTTCTGATAATTATAACCGATTAATTTTAGAAGGTTGGCCAAAGTACATAAAATATTGAGGTAGTTAAATTACAGAAATAATTGTTTTACTCATGCGCTAAGTTATCTTGTTAATATAATAGTACGGTTAACTAAAAAAGTAAATACAGAAAAATAATATTAAAGTAAGCTACAAATTGCAACATTATAGAGGATAGAGGATTTCCTATTAGACTGTAGTTTAGCATTGTATTCTAAATAACAGATTGGTGACATACTATCAATACTATGACGTATTGTCAGCTGGGAGACTATTTTTGAATTATTAAACCGTCCTACTTCACACAGCAGAATTTTCTTTCCATAATAATGTACATAGCATTGCTGATGAATACAATAA
This sequence comes from Coelogynopora nodosa, assembly GCA_034780555.1. Taxonomy (NCBI): domain Eukaryota; kingdom Metazoa; phylum Platyhelminthes; order Proseriata; family Coelogynoporidae; genus Coelogynopora; species Coelogynopora nodosa. Next base: position 28,367 of record JAUZND010037002.1, read on the forward strand.
TTATAGGTAGATACATAAAAAAACGGATACAAGGTCATCCAAGGACACCTAAACAGTAATGACAAAAACTGTACAAATGTCAATGTTGAGTACAAAAATAGTGAGTACCTCAATTGTTTTGGATTAAATTGAGCTCATTTTTCTATCAAATACAAATAAGACTCCGGTGGAAATTTAATAATTTTTCGTGACAAACTTGGCAATTACAATCTTGTAGTAATGCATTTGTATCGGTGTTATCAACAATAAAAGAAATAAAGGAAACCCTGCATTGTATGTACACTCACTGTTGCGATAACATGCTGCAGGCTAATATTGATACATATTATAGTCGTTAAAATTAATGATATACACTTCTTCAAAAATAAAATGAACAGAACTTTTTCCAACAAGTGTGACAGTGTATTTAGTAAATACGGAGCGAGTACCTATAGGGTTTTGACTGGCCGAACAATATTAATGAGAAATAAGAAAATATGTAAATGTAAACAAATATCAAAAGTTATAAAACTAAACAGAAGTAACGTACAGCTGTTATATATAATATTTACCAAGTTTATATCGATGAATATAAATACCATAGTTTTATATAGTATGTATTATAAGGTGACACTTTACAATCAACAATTGAAATATCATCTTGTTTAATAAAATATTTTACTGGTAACTCACGTGAAATGATAAGTTTGACTGGGAGAAATGATGCTCAATGGCAGTCCGATGATGGCTTCTTTGCTATTGGAGATTCGAAGCCAAGAATTAGATTCAACCGCCATACCATCTGAAAGTGTGCAGAGAAATAAGGCTACGTTCAGGTATAGTTAAACATTTCACATGTTTGCTCAAAAAGAGATAATACTGTCCTCCACAATTATATATTCGGTGTTGCATAACCTTACATGTTGACAATCATGAATCTACAAAAAAAAAACTTTTTATGTCAAATACTTCCTTTGGTTCATTCTTACTAAACTTATCGATCGGTGTTATGGAAGCGAGCGGGAAATGCCTTTTCAAAATAGGCCCCAATATATATATATATTTAAATTATTCCTTATTCATCATTAAAACATTAGTTTACTTTATAAAGAGAGGGGAAGGGAGGGCTGCATGCGCTATCAGTGTGTATCGCGAAAAACTTGCAAAATATCAGGATGGATTTCTTTGAAGGGTAAATACACTCAGTCAGACAAGACGGCAGGGATTAGGATGGATATTGTGGGATGTTGTCTGGGCTTTGTCTGGGTATTCATTGTGATGCGATCATAGAGCTATAATTACTACTATATTAGGTTCAGTATAAGAATATTCAATATCTTTGGATGCGATGGCATGTGTCTCAGGAGACAGGTTGGCGTCACTATATCTACAAATTAAGACTTCTCATTCGAGTAGCAAGAAAAGTATTAACTAAAAGTATACGGTCATGTTTTTAACAAAATACGTTAAGTTGAAGGTATATTATGTTTTATAATACAATCCATTTCTACGTAGAAGATAAACACATATCAAATAAAGTAGAGTTAAAATATTAAAGTAACTAATTTAATTTATTGTGAAAACTTTGAATTTGTTGAAAAGTTTACATTAACATGTACAATCAACACCAAATATTAACAAAATTATATAAAAATTTAAAATAATCTTAAGGTGAGTGTGTATAGAAACGTTGATATCAATTGTGATAATTTTATTGTCATAAAGTAAGCAATGCTTATAAATAAATACTCGCTACTAGAAGCTAATTAATTGTTCTACTACAAAATATTTTTTTTCGATACATTTGATTAGTAAAAATAATTGGTAAAATTTTGACCACAAATAATTATCAAAATTACATGTAGGCGAAAAAAATTAAATAACAGATGCAAGAGAGAAATTAAACATAGAATGTAAACGAATATTTGTTATAAAATTGATATATAGGAGGAAAATAGAAATAATAAAATAGTTTATAGGTTATTATCTGTATACATACATTTACATATTACATTATAAGTTACAAAATATAAATAAACATTTAAAGCAGTTGACTAATTGTTGCAATTCTTAGTATTAGAAAGATAACTTTAATAGATTCCCACCAATATAAATATAAATATTGATATAGCTATATTTTTATTGACAAAATATATATAAAGTTATTATGAAAAAATTGTAATTATAAAAAATGACAACAAAATAAAACGCAGCCACTGTCTACTAAAAAACTCACGCTGATATAAGGTTTACTCTATTCTATATCAATCCTACTTCAAATGATGGAGTGCTCCTCACATCAGGGATGTCAGCAACTTTCTATTCCCAGAATATTATACATATACCAACGTAGACGAGATGGGAGATTGCGGCATTTCAACCATGGGTCAAACATCCATAATATTATTTATAGCATATTATGTCAAGCTAAAATAAATAAAAATAGTCTGTAATTACAAATTGATTTCGCAACTACTCTTAATTAATACTATGTCGATAAAGGTGAGAGCAACCTGGGCAATATAGAGCAGTGATGAGTCATTATTTAACGGCATTACATACCAGTACAGTGTTATTGATTTATTTCAAGTCACTATTATTAACCAAAACAAGATTACAGAAATGATTGTTGCCCAGCAACCATGCAATTAAACTATTTAAATAAATACGTTAGATATACAAATAGTTCGCATTTCCGGATCATATTAAGATTGATTGTAAATACAGGATACTAACAAATGATGAGAGCAATATAGTACTTCATTATATAATATTATATTCACTTATATAGTTAGGTATCTATTGAGCTAAAACCGACGCCTTAAACTTGTTGTGTCCTAATTGATCGTAAATATGTAAATATACATTGTATATGTGTTTTGTTCTCAGTTTTTTGTGTATTTATTTGTATTTATGAAAAAATCTAATCAAATATCGTTTCGCTCAGCTTCTGTTCTACGTAAATTAATAAAAATAGAATAAAGTAAAACATTAGAATGTGAAAAACGCACAGTAAAACACTTTCAACTTAGGCCATAGTAGCTATTCCAAATGATAAATAAAGCATTTTCAGAATTCTCGTAATTTGTTAAATGTGATGATACATTATATTTACAGTTTGAAACAATATGTTAAATTAGACATTTGCATCTGCTTCGCTAAATAGGTCCAGTATATACCACTGAAAATGCTCAATGAAGAATAAGAAATGAACAAAACTGTTCATGAGTGAGAAATATTGCAAATACATAATCCGAAATAAACCATTTTAACCGTAATATGTTAGTGAATTGTATTATTAAATTGATGGAAGACATTGAAACACTAAAAGGCGTCTTTATAAAACACACCTCATGGAAATCAACACAAAAGAGACAAATAAAGAAAATCATAGGCAATAAAGTAGAGATTATGATAACGTTTAATTAAAACACATGCTGTAACACAATTATATAGCATTCCAAACAGAGAAACAACCGGAAATATTTTTTAAAATGATCGCTTTTGTCATAAAATATCATATCAAACACAGAGTTCAAGATGCAGTCATCAAAAAGTAATAGTTTGAAATTTTACTGAAAACAATAAGTATACGCACACGCAACTCTGTAATTAAAAAAACTACTCAAAAACAATTTACACAAAGCGAGGTGATGCGAAGAAGAAAAAATCAATAAAACTAAATTCTAATTGCAATTCTGAAGATCAAAGCAAATTACGGCCTGAAATGTTCACAGAGATATCGACTGGATATTTAACTTATAGCGATACAATAATGTGGACATAAACTTTTTGGATAAAAAGCTGCTGCGCACACTTTTTTAAAGTTTCAAGAAAAATCATCTTTAAAGTGGGCTTTTTAAAAAAAATAAGTTTTTTAACTGAAGACTTTATAATATATTGGAAAAATGAAGTAAATTTCTAACTAATTCTAAAAATTCATCTAACAATTGTTTAAACTAATTTTACGTGTAAATTTATGACGAAGCAAATTAATCGATTTAAATTAAAATAATTCTTTAAAATTTATTAAGTAACACTATTTATTGCCCTTTTTTTGACTTAATATTTTAAATAATATGAATGCAGCTTAATCACTGTAAATCATAAATAATGTCTCGTTTATAAAGATTAAACTATGTTAGCACTCTTTTTTTAAATATCAGCATTTTCGTTTCAGTTCTTATTATGCATTATTCTTAGTTCCTACATTGTAGTATTTACATATCAAATTTAAAAATTGTCAACTATAGTTTAGCATTAATGACGTCATCATTTGTTATAAATTATTTTACTAATATTACTTGAATTAAGCATCTTGGACTATTTCTTTCATTCAAATAAATTCACGTACTTCGTATTGTGAGATAAACAAATGCAACTGGAATATTTAATAATTATATTATTATGTACTATCGAACCATGACGTCATTAAATATACAGACTAGTAAATGAAAAAAGTGTTTTCTGAAGGTGGGGGGCATGGGCTTCTGGACAGTGGGCCTAGTGGAACATAATCACTGTAAGTAAGGCCTATACATGTTTTAATAATGTTTTCCAAATTGTTTTATAATTATCGGTCTTGTGATTCATTGTGATAAATGTAATCACTTGAAAAAAAACAGATTATCTTTAAAAAACCTATGATTATTAGATATTCTTTATAAGATCCTAATTACATATAATAAAGAGTTGAATCTGCTAAAAGAACATTTATTACAATTGACTATTTTTATTTGATTTTATAACAATAAGTAATTTCAAAAAGGATTTCATATAAATCAATTGGAAAATATAAAACGACCTGGGAAGGTAATCCCGATATATTCAAACTTTATATAATCAACATTGTTCGTAAATACCACATCAGTTTGATGAAAACTTTTTAAACTATAAAGTTGGTTTAATTATTCAAATTGTCAAATAAGTTTTGACAAAAAACAAACTATGTAATATATATATATATATATATATATACGTTATTGCATGTCTGTAATCACATCTATGGGGGTATTGCAACAAGTAGGATTGTTTTAATTAAATCTAAATCTATGTACATCTACTACCTGTGTTTTACTAATTAAAGATAAATTGTGAAACTTAAGTAACGAGAGTAACTTGTGTGTTTGGCTTTTACAAAAAAATCATAAATGCAATTGACAGTATTTGTAGAGCTTTGACCGAGTGAAGTGATCATCCCTTGTTTCACGCATGAGTGTACATTATCATTGATTATATTGACAACGTTTGTTTTCAAATAAGTAACAAGAACGAATCAACAACATGCGAATCACATAATATGCGATAATAATAATAATAAGTTTAGAATCAAGCTGAGGGAGCCTTAGTAATATTATTAGTTGATAAAATAAAATAAGTGAGGAATAGAAATATACCTTCCGGTTGCTGAGAATCATCGCATTCTGAAAGAATTCACATCGTATGGTGATATCAATTTCTAATGTCGTAAAAAGTGTTTGCTTATAAAAAGGCTTATATTCTGTCAAGAATTAAATCGGTAAAATGTAAAAGTAAATAAGAATGAAATTTAGCCGAATAATAAATTTAGTTAAACACAAGTTCCCTCAAATAATTCCGACGTTTGATTAAGAATTCCTTCAGTGACTGCTTTGTTGATGTCACTAGCATAAAATAGGAATAAGAATATTACCTAAAATTACTGTGTAACACAGAATATTGCTCAGGAAGGATCGCTTATATTGTATAATTAAATTATTAACATTATTTTAACACGACATTGAATCGACCATTTGAAACAATTATCCTCTTTAAGATTTTTTATTAATAAATATATTTCATAATAAAAGAGTGCTTTGATAAATATAGAATATATTTGGCATTCATTATAATAGCTAACAGTATAAAATAAATCAAAGTTTGAAGAACTCTCAAGTAATACATAATATACGTATGTTTACATAGAAAGCTATTATAAATATTTTCATTAAGCTAAGCTCAAATAGAATAACATTATATATAATTAGAAATAATAAAATCAATAACCTGAATAATGCTTTTGAATTATTTAGATTTGTTTTGTAAAATATTTTGTAAATTTTAAAAATAATATAATTTATATTTTTAGGCAATAACTAAACATGGATTATTTTTATATTTAAAAGTATATATAAATAGTTTTGATATTTTATTATTATATCATAGAGATGTACGTTGTATTTTTTCCTTCATTTCAACAAAACGATCTTAAGTTTACTTACGTTAACTCAAGTCTACTATACTTAAAAAAACCTTTAAAATTATAGACATCAGATCAATTAATATTAACGTCTATTTACGTTTGATACGTCTATTACCGTATTTTTACGTTCGATACGTCTATTAACGTATTTTTACATTCGATAGGTCTATTAGCGTCTTTTTACATTCGATACGTCTATTAACGTCTTTTAACATTCGATACGTCTATTAACGTCTTTTTACATTCGATAGTATATTAACGTCTTTTTACATTCGATACGTCTATTAACGTCTTTTTACATTCGATACGTCTATTAACGTCTTTTTACATTAGATACGTCTATTAACGTTTTTTTACATTCGATACGTCTATTAACGTCCTTTTACATTCGATACGTCTATTAACGTCTTTTTACATTAGATACGTCTATTAACGTCTTTTTACATTAGATACGTCTATTAACGTCTTTTTACATTAGATACGTCTATTAACGTTTTTTTACATTCGATATGTATATTAAAGTCTGTTTGACGTCTAATTAACGTCCAATCAAGTAGCATCTTACTTTTCTGACAGAGACGGATGTTGCGAATGTTCTCTGTGCCCAGTCCCAATGATGGATGAATACTCTTGCGAAAGGGGTATCCTGAAATAAACATTTGATTCAATTAAACGTGTACTATATCCCACATTAAACAGTGTATAAGATGACATAACTATATAAATAATATTTCCACAACACACAACCTTGAGATTAACTAATGTAGCTGTCTCTAAGTAATTCACCGTAAATTATCAAGGAAACTAAAAGCTTTTTAACTGTTGTATTGATTTGGCAATACATCATTTGATAATTGATAAATGACCAAATTAAAACAAACGCATCTACAGACGAAGATAATAATATACCACACTTCTGGCAATTAAAATATTAAAATTAATATTATTTATTTACTCAATAAAACCGATTTATTTGGGCATTATGTTTACGATATTAGGCAGTAGTATACAGTTAGATTAAGTGTATGCGAAAAAATAATATTAATGAACATCAAAAAAATAACTTAGAAGTTGACCATATATTGTCCATCAAATGAAAATTTCAACTAATTAAACGGAAACAGTCGCTTTATTTTTATACTATTTTCACACATTTACAAATACATATTAATTCTGAGATAAATTTTTTCCTAAATAAACTACCGAATTTCGAAATGACCTTTACCATAGTAAAATAAAGTATCAATTAGAAATTATAATTATAGCTATTTTTAACTGTTGTAATTTGGAAAACATGTAAAATTTAACCAGATGAATAATAATTTTAAAAAATTACTCATGCACAATTTAATCCACATCGATTTATTTTTTAAATTTGAAAATGAAATAAACTACATAAACTGAATCAGTCGCGGTAACGATAGGCAGAGAGAACAAACGCACCCTGATAGGCGATAAAGCTCTCGACAACAGCCCGGGGATAGTAGGAGGGCGTCTCCGAGGGCAGATCATCGAAGCACACGCCCCGCTTCTCAACAGTGACACTGACCACAGAGCCCAGCCCCTCTCGCTGCATCGACAGGTCGAAAGCGGAGTTCACCCTCCGCCGACCGCTGCCGACAACGAGTCCCCGGACGTCGCCCCCTCCAGCCCCACCACCCCGACCTCCCTCCCGGAGCAGGGCAGTGTCGAGCTGGCGGATCTGTGCCCAGGGACAGCTGCTGGGCCGGTGTCGGGTTCTCATGATGCTGAGCAGGGCCCACTCGATGCTCAGCAGGTCACCTACGGGACCAGCTGTTGATGTGTGTGTGTGTGTGTTGGGGTCATATATATAGCTGTGCATCATCAAGTGTCCCACTCAGATCGGTAAATATAGTATTGATTACAACAACATTGATGGTGAACAAAAATACAGATGTAAAAATATTAAATGTATTTTCTAACGAGCTTGCGAGCTATCTATACAATAACCATAAAAATAAATAAGTACACAGATGTTCGTTACAAAATATATGTTTATATTTTTACATTATGTTTTTTTAAATAATTTTCCAATAGGGATAAATAATCTATTTATCTCATCACAATTAATAATATTTGAATTTAAAACATGTTTTTATTTGATCTGATCTGTAATTAACGAATTGATCTAAAATACTCTGTACATAAACGACTGCCCTTTGATATAGAAAGTTTACCGAATATTTTTTTTTTGAAAAATAATATTTTAATACGATTTAACCTTATCATTCTGATCACTTTTAGATCAGTAAGCAATATATCTAAAATAATAAATAATACTTTTCGAAACATTGTACACCATGTGAACAAACATGACATTTTTTAGATGAAACTGAACATTGTATCAAATTTTTAGGAGAACTGCGCTTAATTGAATAGTGTTAGGTTAAATAGAAATCCCTCCGGGTAGTTCCAAGGCTCATTTTTAGTAAAAATGATAATCGTCTAAATTATACGAAAAGGTTTAAAAAAACAATGAAAGCAATGTAAACTATTAGACAGGGTTTTTATTTTTAATATAGTCATTTGGCTATTCAATATTTACCAAAAAATGACTATTATTTAGGCAGACAAGCAAATGAAATATCTTAAGACATTGAAAATTGGAATAATATCTTTGACCATTAAGAAGTTTATATAATATATATTATAATTAACAAATAATCCACTTTTATTGCTACTACTATAATATAGTTCACCTTGAATAGAATGGATTCAAATCTAACTGCGACAACTTACCTTTTTTTCTATAAAATATTTTATTTAGTAATTAGATTGTGCTGTTTTAATTTATTATTATTGTTTCACGTCTTATTTGTATCATAAAGACGTAATTAAAACTTGTATATTTGAATCTAGCATTCAATAAACATTACAATTATTGTCTATTCTTAAAATGTAATATTTTTAATTTTAATATATTTAATGTGTTGTAATGTTTCAAAACATCTAAAAGAAAAACGTTAACTATATAATATGTAAATAAATGTCAGCAATTAAAGTCAGCTCGCTATGTTACCCCTCTAAGCTAGGAACCCAAAATACCATCAACGCTTTCTTCACATCACTTTACAAAAATAAACTAATCGATGCAATTTCGACGCGCAATTCATCACAAATATTTCCTGACGAACGACTACAATACAATTTCGACGCGCAATTCATAACAAATATTTCCTGACCAACGACTACAAATCAATGGCCTATAGGAGCAAACATAATATTACGAACCCTATATCTGTGCATTTGAACCTCTCAAATCAAAGCCGATAGCCAAGGGCGACAAAAAATAGGAGGTAGGTGTATTGAAGATAATATGGAGCTACTGAATAAGGTTGTGAGCGAGCTGGTTCTAGACAAGATCGGTTCTTAAAGTATTCTTCGAGGAACCTCTAAATATTACACTTTTTAAATAGGAGCAGTTAGAAGAGATGGTCTCGATAAAGGTGGGCAGAAGATCAATATAGCGACTGGTAAGAGACACAACAGTAGCAGAAATAGGTGGGAGATATGTCACATTATTGCGGTGTTCAGAGCAGTGCCACTTGACTAAACAGAATGAAATGGAAGGGAACTTTTGGGGTACACATACGGGAGCACGTTTGAACATTGAAATGAACTTATCTTACTTCTCATGCCTAAAAAATATAGGATGGGTAAAGTAGGATCATTCTTTATTAAAACAGTTCACAAATTCTAATCCACAAATTTACCAACTCGGTCAAATTGTGCAGATTCAGTTATAATAGAATATGATGCTCGCAGAAAAAATAATTCACATGTCGATAGAAATTATTCTGCAATCTCGAATACAGTGCACCCTCAGTGTTAATTCAAAAGTGAGAAGAAAAGATAGAACAGTTATGCCGCACCTTACAAACCGGCATTCTGAGCAACCATAACTATTAAATTTGAATATTGATTGAAAAGAAATTGCTGTACCGATTTTTTTTCATTAACTTTATCTATGAATGAAAATAATAAGCATAAATGAAGTATTTACAAACGTTGTAAAGAGATCAATACACACACATCTTATAAAATAATCCAATAAAAACCACAATTTCTTACAAAAACTAATGCAAAATGGTCGGTTACCGCCGGCTAAATCACCAACTAAAATAATGGAGTGAGCCCTCGCCATCCTCTCCCCATACTTCTTCTTGTGCTCACTTCTCTTCTCGACGCCAAAGACGACAACATTCCGGCCACAGTCGTCCCCACAGGTAGGCCGGAAGGTCTTGTCGACCACGAGGACAATCTGCCACCGGATGTCCAGACTGTAGATGATGGAGGGGAAGGGTTGGCCCGGCTTGAAGTCCAGGCGTACCCGGTGGTTGTCCTCAAGCCCGCGGAAGGACAGCGAGGTTACCTTCACCCAGAAGTGGACGCTGATTGGCTGTCCGCGCAGCAGGTAGATCTTGAGACTGGAGGGGTAGAAATGGTGTATTAAACGATTATTTTATGTTATTAAATATTTGTGTACATAATAACAAACAGATTTCATTTAGTATACTATAATAATCAAGTAATCCTGTAACTGAAATTTGGATACGACAACAAAGATGCAAAATAAATGGAATTATTGCTTTCGTATTTAATATTTTGAAAACATTGATATTGGAGATCAGAGAGAACAGAATGTTAATATCATGAAGGTATCATTTTATCAAATAGAATATAATATTCCGGACTTATTATTCCCTCAGCTCAAGCGTTACAATAAACAATACGCAATGCATGAAAGATTATCCGCAACGCTAATATCTCATAAACCCAAGATACTTGCAGTAATAATGATATTGGAAACTTTATAGCCTTGCTTTACAATTGTCTTCCTTTGTCTTATAATGTCCTAAATTCGACTTGGTCACCTTTTATAAAATACACTATTTAATTGAATTTTAGAGCTATGCCACTGCCAAATTCAAATATATTCTAGGAGCATTTAATAGTAGAAATAATACTAATATTGTGACATTTAAATCTTACATAAACTGGTGGGGTTCATGTTTTACATCTCGTCTCAAGGGAAGACCGTAAACACAGTTCTCGGCACGATTTATCTGGATCCAGCTATCCTTCTTCACACCTTCATCCGCTAAAACGAATAGAGATTGAATTACAAATCGACTATTATCCAAACACTGATGTCTGCCTTCTATACTCTGAATAACTATTTGTTAACGTCTATATTGTTATATACAACGTGTCTGTAGCTATTCCCCAGACACCGTCGTTTTTTAGTCATAATTTTAAAACATCAAAACTGCCGATATCAAAATATATATATAGAGTAATAAATAATCAAACTTTAGAGCGGTACATTGTAATAAGAAAATCAATTCAATTTTTTATAAAGACTACACGACAAGTAACATAATTTAATATTGCATAGCTTTTATTCATACTATACTACTTAGATGTCAAATTTAAAAACAAGAATAAAGCGATAACATACAATGTATATATAAATATGCACAAAGTGAACAGATTTCACCAGTTTTTATCCCTAAAAAGACAAATACCTAAAAACAAAATGAATTTATAAAACTATTATTTTTTGGCATCATGTTAAGAGTCGATATAATTCTTATAAACTGTGAACTTTTTCTCAAACCGAAATAACTTTAGGTGGAAACGACCGATGGCCATTTTGGATTGAATATTGGGTGCAACATATTGATAATAATGTAAATATGAAACTCCGAACAGTTTCATTTTTACACAAAGTATAAACCTACAATATACAGGATTTTACTTATTAACATTTGAAAAAACAAACGCTTTAATGCTTTTTAGTAAATTGATTCAAACTTTTAAAAAATATTCTCACTTTCATTGGCCATAGAAAATAAAATAAATAAAACACGAGTTTACTTTTACATTTTAGCAATATTATATAACATTTATTTCAATTTGTTAGATGCCTGCAGAAGGTACAGAACAAATTTTAGTTTATATTTTTCAGCTAATAAATAAATCAATATACTGTTATATTATATGAGATAAACCATTTTTATCGCATCATATTTTGAAGATTTTTCTGCAAAATAATTTTTCTACAGTGACGAATTTCAAAGAAGCCAATAAAACTTAATTAATGATACGCTATGAGCAATTATTGTAAATTATTTTTGGGAATAGTAATCATTTACACATAAGTTTATTTTGATGAAGAAAGCGCACATTTGACAACAAGGAAAATCTCATTCAGAGTACATGTAAAAGAGTCTACTGGCGAAATATATATAACAAACAGTCATTAAAATCAAAATATAAACTAATGACTATCTTTCAGAATTTATAGATAAAAATGATAAATCTTAGCATAATATAATCTATAAATTTGTGTTCTATAAAAAAACTCACCACTATTGTAGAGTTCAATGTAGTTAATGTTTGAGCGGTCAACCGCCTTGTTCAAATAGAACAAATGCCGGAAGATAAGACCTGAAAATTAAAAAAATTAATGGTTAAATTAACTTCATTTAAAAAATAGAAAAAATTGAATAGATGTTTAAATTTTTTTAATTAATGTTTTAAATGAACACTATTACGTTTCCTAATAATAGTATTGCATATTAACCAACATTGCAAATGATACAAATAATTATCAGAATTTGGATCACACCATATAATATTGAACATGATTATTATTGATTAGATTATGGTATACTCTGTGATAGTTACAACTATCATATCCCACTATTGATTATTGATTAGATTATAGTATACTCTGTGATAGTGACAACTATCATGAACCACGATTTATTATTATAATATCCCATAATATTTATTATAATTAAAAATTTTTCCATTTAACCAAAATTTAATATACATTATAGGTTATAAATACGCTTTTATTCTGAGCCTTCATGTCTAGAGTACTTTATTTTCAATCAGTGGTTGTAACATTAATATCTAAAGTTAGCATAATTATACACAGTCTCACATATTTATAAAATTAAATAAACATATTATTTGTACTCGTAAGTGACTCAACCCAATGATTACACCCAACTTTCAACCTCGTAAAACTAACTTATTTATTCGTACATTAAGATTTATTTATATCGACCTAAATATTTATTGTCTGAATTTAACAATAATTTGTAATGTTTTATTGATTCATTTATTGAACAATTTTCACATTTTCAGACATGAATAAACAGAATCTTTAACCAATTCAATATATTTATGCCATCACATACAAACACAGATCATATAAAATGTAAATTAATTACTATTGATGTTTACTTTAATTAATTATAACAATTATATGTACTAAATAATAGAATACTTAAATAATATAGAATAATCTTAATAATAAAAACAAAAATAACATATTATTCTGATTTATTTTACAGATAGATCTATGCAGGATGTTTATAGCCAGCAATTAGTATGGAATTATAGACAATGTAATAATACGTATTCGTTGTCACTAACAGGATCAGAAATCATAGTATTAAGACGTTTTTAGTCAAATCGATGTAACTAAGTGAATCTGTAGTGTATGAAGGAAGACGGGGATGGAAAGCGGACACTTAACCGAATATGACGAGATTCATGGAATATCCTACTGTTTAAATCATATATTTGGAGAACATCACTGAATATGAAGATGATTAAATAGAATAACATTTCCTTTTTTTCAACTCGTGTACTGCTAAGTTAACTTTTACATTTCAGTGGATGGAGAAAAAACATATAACTTTTGACACTACAGTAGAAAACCTTAAATCTGATGACCTTTAAATCTGAATTTCTAGAAACAGAGAATATTTAAAACTGCATGTGATCTAGCTTACATAAATCTGCATATCATTTTATACAAAATATGTGATCTCGTTAAATGGTATGTAAAGTATCACATACAATATTCTGCATTTATGTGTCGCTCTGGTCGGCTTAGTTTCATGTTTATAAAATAGGCATTTTTATTCCATTTTCCGTGGTTGTTGTTTTTAATACAAATTCAGACAAAATACGAGTATACCAAAATGGTTGTTTTAATAAGTAAATAAACATAAATCCGATTTAATTTACAAAAAAATCGAATATCATTTAAATTAAATAATCAAGGAATAAAACAAATAAATAATTGTCCATATAATTATTTTTGATAATATAGCATTAATTAAAAATGATTATTAACATATTTTGCAAAACTCAAATGACGTCTGTTCATTCCTTGGAGTGTAAGGTCTTTAATTTGGCGATATTCAATTCTTGTTTGAGTTCCAATTCTTCTGCTATCAATTAAATATTCGATCTCACTAAATGGCTATACTTAGATGTTCTAGTGCGTGGTTAGGTATTCCAAATCGTTGCACATATTACGTAAAAGAATTAATTATGTAGGTCATAGAACGTCTCTCATCCTACACGATGGTGTATCTATACATTTTTTAGAATACTTGATTATTTCATAGAAATAGGTTAGTTATGTGGTATTTGTAAATGTGTTGACGTGCTGAAATATTTTACTAGATTTTAACTATAAATATTATTTATACAAATAATTTACATCAATACATTTCAATATTCCTAATCTTTTATGTTTAATTAAGATAGGAAATGACGATTTAATAAATTCCGCCAAATGTAATACATAATATACGAAATAAAATAATAATACATAATATGACCGATATTATAATATCGTATTAATTGCATTGTCAATAGCATTCTCCATTTTCAAAGTTATTAAAGTAGTTTGTTATATAATTTAATTGCAAACATTTCTGTAAGTAAAACAAAAATATACGTACCAGATTCAGCCGTAAAATTTGAGATAACCTTCTCATACAGGTTTCTTTCTGAAGATAGAAAACAAAGAATATGAACAAATTAAAATATGCAATCTCATATTACACTTTTAAAATTATGTATAAATTTTATATTAAAAAAAAAAAGAGTTTATAATGTATTAAATAAAATACACAATATAATTCGAAGCAACATATAATCTAACCTTTATTTAACATTTAAAAATGAAACAAACTGATATATTAACATTGAATGTATTAGTGCACCGATGAAAGTAATTTATAATTATGGTACCAATGAAGTAGATAGGAGAAACAATCAAATCAAATCCAATAAATAAATTATAATCTATACTGAAAAAACTACTTAACATAGAGAAAATAATGATTATCTATTAATTATATCATATAGCATATAGTAAATACGGTAGTTAAAACCAAAAACGTTGTTTTGTAGTATATTATGTAAACATATAAATTATAATTAAAAACTTATTATTGGACATAATTGGACTAAAATCACTGAGCTCATAAGAAAACGATTAAAATGTGTGAATTTCTTAAGGTTGAAAGCACGTATTATTATGTAATAAATTTCAAAGTTAGAATGAATGAGTTTGGAATCTTATAAAAAACGCTAAATAAAATAACGCCTTATTATATTAAAAAAAAATTGAAACCATTTTATTTTTATATAAATTCAATATGAAGAAATAAAAACAAGAATTCAGGCAGACTACTTGTGTTTTATTTAAGAATAATTGAAGAAGATCTAGAAAATATTGATGCAACTTTTCCACTAACAAAAATAAATATAAAAAGAAACACAATTAAAAATAATAAGAAATAAACAAATTGTAATAAAAATATAACGAAGACAAAATATAGTAGAATACGTAAGTAAGCCTGAGCATAATCTCTTCCTGCTCTGTTTATCGATAATATAATGTGAGTTTAATGGACGTTGCTAATGGACACACCATAAGAGAAATTTGGATGATGAAAATTAATTAAACATATTTTATAATGCATAATTTCGTGCATCTTAAAATTGAGAGAAATTTTGTATCATACAGAGATTAGGCAATTTTGCTTTTTACTAAAGATTCGTAAAATTAATCAACGTGATTCTGAGTTGGAAATTGTCTGAGATCTTAATTAGAATAAGGAGTATACTAAATGCTGAGGAATACAAAAAATCTAATTTCGGAGACTCTACAAAGGTGAAATTAAGTATATAAAATTAGCAATACATATTTCAAATATGAATAATCCTATTTATTAATTTTATATTTTTGTATTATATCCTTTGAAATACCAAATTAATGATCTAATACTGCGTTAAGATTTGTTAAGAGGATCACAGGAACACATTGCGAAACACGCTCCTATAGAGGAGCACAAGAGCACATGAGCACATAAATGAACACAGGAGCACATAGAGGAGCACATGGAAGAACACATAAACACATTGAGGAACACATAAACACATTGAAGAACACAGAATCAGTTAGAGGAACACAAGATCACATAGAGGAGCATAAAGTGGGGAGCACATTGAGGAACACAGGAGTACATAGAGGAATACATGAGCAGATAGAGGAGCACATGAGCAGATAGAGGAACACATATAGGAACATAGGAGCACATTTAGGAATAAAGGAGCACATGAGCAGATAGAGGAGTACATAAAGGAGCACATGAGTATATAGAGGAACACAGGAGCATATATAGGAACATAGGAGCACATTAGAAGATAGATGAGGACAGGTGCACATAGAGGAACACATAGAGGAGCACATGAGCAGATACAGGAACACATATAGGAACATAGGAGCACATTAGAAGATAGATGAGGACAGCTGCACATAGAGGTGCACATAGAGGAGCACATGAGCAGATACAGGAACACATATAAGAACATAGGAGCACATTAGAAGATAGATGAGGACAGCTGCACATAGAGGTGCACATAGAGGAGCACATGAGCAGATA